>CAWUFW010023239.1:0-79299 GCA_963921515.1 Calotriton arnoldi | reverse complement strand
CACTCGGCCCCCTCCTGTTTATATATATAAAAAAAAAAAGATAATGCTGGCCCTGGGGGATGGGGTCCTGGGGCCATAATTGGCCTAAGGAGGGGGGTCACGCAGCCTCTCTCCCTTTTTTTAAAATTAAAATTGGCCTAGCCCCCGGGGTATGGGGTCCCCAGGGCTGACATCGGGTAATGGATCTGGGGGGCATTAATTATTATTTTTTTCTCTCGTGATAGCAGTCGCGACCCCATCGCGGCTCTCAGCGCGGCCCACCAGTGTACCATCGCGGTGGATTCACGGATCCGCCTCAAATAAATAATTTAATTAATTCAGAAGGTAGTGTTGCATTTGTGAACTTTTTTATAGAGTTAGTGAGATTGAACTTAATAATTACATTAAATGTAATAGTTAGTAATGATAAAAAAAAAGTTAAACTTGAAAAGTGTATTGTGTTGTAGTACATTGAATTTGTGCTTTTGTTTTGTGGATTCGCGACGGATTCGCGAACCCAAAAATATTTATAAAGAATATGTTTGTTAAAAAAAAAAATAAGATTCACTGTTGAGTTATTGGGTGGCTCTAAAAAGAGCCCTTGTTTTCATTATGAGTTTCTGTAGCTACATGTAAGTGCGGATGCACAGCTTAAGGTTGTTAAGAAAGACTCTGTTCTCTTGATCTGTGAAGTGCACTCCATCACTTCTGTAGATGTCATCCATATCAAAACGTAGATTGTTGTTATAGATGGAGCCCATCCTATGGTCCCTGAGGTAAGCAGAAGCAGCTTTATTGACATTCTTCCTAGCTTTCTCAAACTGTGGACAGAATTGATTTTGATTTGACCACTTCCATTTCTGTCTTTGGCATATACAAAGACAGTTTGAGGCAAAAGCAACATCAATTGTGCAAAGGTATCCTTCATGAGCATTTCCAGTCCTACTCCAGTCAATGCGCCTAGGTCATTGCCACCACAGTGCACAATCATGAGGTCAGGGGTTGGAGATACAAAAAGGTTTTAACCAAAGGCATCAATTGGTGGCACTTTAATCATCTCTGTGCAATCCATTTAATATCCACATTTCGCAAAGTTAGGTCTTTGTCAATACCTCTGTATTCAGCATACCTTTTGCACCAGAAAACACAGCTGTGCCCTACAATCCATACTGTAAGCATCTTGAAGGGATGTCTGGAAGGAATGAAAAGATGTCTGTAGCTCAGGTAGTCAGTTGGTAGAATGAGAGGTATCTAAAATGGAGGAGAAGATGCTGTTTTTGAAAAAGCCGATAAGTGATGGGCTGTTCATTAACATTGTGCACTCAAAAATAGGATGCATGCTACTTTCCTGAAGAAGCATGTTTCTTATCGGTTATTAAAAAATGTTTGAAAGGTACAGTAGATACGATAAGGTAATATTTTGCAAAAGTCAACCACACCTGCTATTTGCATTTGTAAGCTACTGTGCTGAACTTGAAAAAATGGTGAACTTCTGACCTGCCAGTACAGTTGAATGTTGCAAAAATTGTTACTATGGAAACTGGGATTAAGCAGAATGGGGAAAGGGTTAAAACTTAACTGTGAATTTAAAATGTGAAATGATAACTTATATAAAAGTGATATGCTACTAAATTAAGTTTTCCCCAAAAAGTAGTATGTTTAGAAGAAGTGTGTTGTTATAAAATAATACTAGTGTTATTAGAAATAGGTTTTTGAACTCCTGTAAGAGTTCGCTGCTCCATCACGACGCTACACTGCGGCACCGCTGTGGAGTCGCGACTCCAGAAAATTACAGAACCAGTTTGGACAGTTTAAGAAGACAGTTAGAAAGGGTTAATATGTGTAACCAATAGAAATGTGCTTCATAATTTTAAATGATGTAGGAAGCAATTTGAATTGTTACTTACATTTATTTGTGTGCAGAAAGAGAGGGAAAGTTTGCCATTACTGGTTTTACTTTGTTGAGAGTGGTGCATTACATTTATTGTGTGCAAAAGAAAATCTTTTATGAGTTTCTGATAATTCATATTCTGCAATAATATTTGAAAGGTGAGTTACAAATTTGTGAGGTGTATTATGTATTATGTAGTAGTGCTTTAGTCTTTGTAGTGACATTTTTACATTTGAAAAGCTTTATTTTCAAACTTTTGAAATTATTTGAGAACTGTGATGTTTGAAATATGTTATGAAATGTAGAGATGTGTATTGTAGTTTGTTTTATTGTAATGAAATGATGATTGAAATAGGTTGTGCATAGTAATATGTGTACATTGGTAGATGGATTAGTGATTATGATAGTATTTATGAGTGTGTGGAAATGTACAATTGAAGCATGCCGCATAATTTTAGGTGTCGCTTTCAAATTGGAAGTGCAGTCTGTCAAGTTTTAAGGTGTGCATGGACTTGTGACTGAGGTATGTCTCTACTTGCACATGTATTCTCATATTTCTTATGCATTTGAAGATGCAAGATGTATAAAAGACAGGTGTTGCTGCTTTGTATTTGGCTAGGCCCAACACTGTGAGTAGTACTAGAATGGTGAAGCTGCAGCACAAAAGTGAGGTTTAAGACACGTTGACATGAGGGATTAGTGATTAGGCTACTTTGTATAAGTCTCTAGTGAGGTACACTTAAATATGCCGCATAATTTTCAGTGTGTGGTTGAATGGGAAGTGTGTTCTCTGAAGTTTTAAGGTCTGCATAGTCTTGTTATTGAGGTATGTCTCTACTTGCAGGTGTATTCTCATATGTATTATACATTTGAAGATGCATTACATATAAAACACAGGTATACGTCTATTTGTATGTTTCTTTTATATTTGGTGTCACTAGCAAAAGGTACAGACATGTGCATACATGCTTTTAGGAATATTGTGAGACTTATAACAGAGATATGTGAAGGGTTGCTGATTTGTATTTGGCTAGCCCCAACACTCTGAGTAGTAGTAGTAGAATGGTGAATCTGCAGCAGAAAAGTGAGGTTTAAGACATATTTGCAGAGGAATTAGTGATTACGCAACTTGATATGAGTGTGTGGAAAGGTACACTTCAAATACACTGCATAATTTTCGGTGTCTGTTTGAAATGGGAAGTGCAGTCTGTGAAGTTTTAAGGTCTGCATGGTCTTGTGACTGAGGTATTTCTCTACATGGACATGTATTCTCAGACGTATTATGCATCTGAAGATTGTAGATGTATAAAACACAGGTATATGTCTATTTGTTTGCTTCTGTTACATATGATGCCACTAGGAAAAGGTGTAGACACATGCATGCATGCTATGAGGAATATGGTGAGACTTACAACAGAGCTATGCAGAGGATTGCTGCTTTATATTTGGCTAGACCCAACACTCTGAGCAGTAGTAGAATGGTGAAGCTGCAGCAGAAAAGTGAGGTTTAAGACATGTTTGGAGAGGGATTAGTGATTAGGCTAGTTTGTATGTGTGTGGAAAATGTACACTTGAAATACACCGCATCATTTTCGGTATCGGTTTGAAATGAAAGTGCAGTCTGTGAAGTTTTAAGGTCTGCATGGTCTTGTGACTAAGGTATGTCTCTACTTACACATGTATTCTGATATGTGTTATCCATTTGAAGATGCTAGACGTGTAAAACACAGGTATTCATCTATTTGTATGTTTTTTATATATATAATGGTACTAGGAAAAGGTACAGAGACATGCATACATGCTTTCAGGAATATGGTGAGACTTATCAGAGAGAAATGTGAATGATTGCTGCTTTGCATTTGGTTAGGCCCAACAGCCTGAGTTGTAGTAGAATGGTGAAGCTGCAGCATAAAAGTGAGGTTTAAGACATGTTGACTGAGGGATTAGTGATTAGGCTACTTTGTATGAGTCGGTGGAAAGGTACACTTCAAATACACCGCATAATTTTCTGTGTCTGTTTGAAATGGGAAGTGCATTCAGGGAAGTTTTAAGGTCTGTATGGTCTTGTGACTGAGGTATGTGTCTACTTGCACAACTATTCTCATACATGTTATGCATTTGAAGATGCTAGATGTATAAAGAACAGGTATACATCTATTTGTATGTTTCTTTTACATATGGTGTCACTAGCAAAAGGTACAGACAGATGCGTGCATGCTTTCAAGAATATGGTGAGACTTATAACAGAGATATATGAAGGGTTGCTGCTTTGTATTTGGCTAGGCCCAACACTCTCAGTAGTAGAAGAATGGTGAAACTGCAGCTCTAAAGTGTGGTTTAAGATTTGTTGGCAGAGGGATTAGTGATTACACTACTTTGTATGAGTGTGTGGAAAGCTACACTTGAAATACACCGTATCATTTTCAGTGTCTTCTTGAAATTGGAAGAGCAGTCTATGACGTTTTAAGGTCTGCATAGTCTTGTGACTGACGTAAATCTGTACTTACGCATGTATTCTGATACGTGCTATCCATCTGTTAGATGTATAAAACACAGGTATACATCTATTTGTATGTTTCTTTTATATATGATGGCACTAGCAAAAGGTACAGAGACATGCATACATGCTTTCAGGAATATGGTGAGACTTACAAGAGAGAAATGTGAATGGTTGCTGCTTTGTATTTGGTTAGGCCCAACATTCTGAGTAGTAGTAGAATGGTGAAGCTGCAGCATAAAAGTGAGGTTTAAGACATGTTGGGTGAGGGATTAGTAATTAGGCTAGTTTGTATGAGTCTCTGGAAAGGTACCCTTCAAATATACCGCATAATTTTCGGTGTCTGCTTGTAATAGGAAATGCATTCTGTGAAGTTTTAAGGTCAGCATGGTCTTGTGACTGACGTATTTCTCTACTTGCACATATATTCTTACACATATTATGCATCTGCCGATGCTAGATGTATAAAACAGATGTATACGTCTATCTGTATGTTTCTTTTGCATATGATGCCACTAGGAAAAGGTGCAGACACATGCATGGATGCTATGATTAATATGGTGAGACTTACAGCACAGATATGCAAAGGATTGCTGCTTTATATTTGGCTAGGCCCAATACTCTGAGTAGTAGTAGTAGAATGGTGAAGCTGCAGCATAAAAGTGAAGTTTAGGACATGTTGGCTGAGGCATTAGTGATTAGGCTACTTTGTATGAGTGTGTGTAAAGGTACACTTCAGATGCACTACATAATTTTTGGTGTATGCTTGAAATGGGAAGTGCATTCGGTGAAGTTTATAGGTCTGCATGGTCTTGTGACTGAGGTACTTCTCTGCTTGCACATGTATTCTCACACGTATTATGCATCAGAAGATTGTAGATTTATAACACGCAGGTATACCTCTATTTGTATGTTTCTTTTACATATGATGCCACTAAGAAAAGGTGCAGACACATGCATGCTATGAGGAATATGGTGAGATGTACAACACAGATATGCAAAGGATTGCTGCTTTATATTTGGCTAGACCCAACACTCTGAGTAGTAGTAGAATGGTGAAGCTGCAGCAGAAAATTGAGGTTTAAGACATGTTGGCAGAGGGATTACTGATTAGGCTACTTTGTATGAGTCTGTGGAAAGGTACACTTGAAATACACCACATAATTTTCTGTGTCTGTTTGAAATGGGAAGTGCAGTCTCTGAAGTTTTAAGGACTGCATGGTTTTGTTACTGAGATATGTTTCTACTTGCACATATATTCTCATACGTCTCATGCATTTAAAGATGTAGACATAGAAAACACAGGTACACGTTTATTTGTATGTTTATTTTATATATAATGGCAGTAACAAAAGGTACAGAGACAGGCATACATGCTTTCAGGAATATGGTAAGACTTACAAGAGAGAAATGTGAATAGTTGCTGCTTTGTATTTGGTTAGGCCCAACATTCTGAGTAGTAGTAGCATGGTGAAGCTGCAGCATAAAAGTGAGGTTTAAGACATGTTGGGTGAGGGATTAGTGTTTAGGCTACTTTGTATGAGTCTCTGGAAAGGTACACTTCAAATATACTGCATAATTTTCGATGTCTGCTTGTAATAGGAAGTGCATTCTGTGAAGTTTTTTAGGTCTGCATTGTCTTGTGACTGAGGTATGTCTCTACTTACACATGTATTCTGATATGTGTTATCCATCTGAAGATGCTAGAGGTATAAATCACAGCTATACATCTATTTGTATGTTTCTTTTACATATGATGCCACTAGAAAAAGGTGCAGACATATGCATGCATGGTATGAGGAATATGGTGAGACGTACAACACAGATATGTGAAGGGTTGGTGCTTTGTATTTGGGTAGGCCCAACACATTGAGTAGTAGTAGAATGGTGAAGCTGCAGCAGAAAAGTGAGGTTTAAGATATGTTGCTTAAAGGATTACTGATTAGGGTACTTTGTACAACTCTGTGGAAAGGCACAATTGAAATACACTGCATGATTTTTGGTGTCTGCTTGAAATGGGAAGTGCAGTATCTGAAGTTTGAAGGTATGCATGGTCTTGTGACTGAGGTATGTGTGTACTTCAACATGTATTCTCATACGTGTTATGCATCTGAAGATGCTAGATGTATAAAACACTGGTACACATCTATTTGTATATTTGTTTTATTTATGATTTCACTAGCAAAAGGCACAGAAAAATGCATACATGTTTTAAGGAATATGGTGAGAGTTACAACAGACACATGCGAAGGGTTGCTGCTTTATATTTGGCTAAGCCCAACAGTCCAGGTGTTACTTTGAAATGGGAACTGCAGTCTGCGAAGTTTAAGGGACTTTATGGTGTTGTGAATGACGTAGGTGTCTACTTCTACATCTATTGTCTGATGTATTATGCATCTGAACCTGGTTGGTTTGGGAACTAGTAGAGAAATCCTTTAGTTCTGCTCTGTCATTCTGTTGCAGAGGTTGTGATGTCTTCTGAATGAAGGAATTGTACAGTGTCTGACATAGCTTGTTCAATACCCAGGTGCCATCTTTTATGAGCAGAAATAAATACACTTTTTTCACACAAATGTAGATAGCATGCGTTCTGACATGTTACTATTTAAACGTGTGTGTTCTTATCATAGGTTTGATAATATGTAAATATTCTTTTTATTTATGTGTTATGGAGACATTTGCAATGTAATTGAAAGTATTTGTTTATTTATTGATATGAATATTTGTATATAATGATTTTAAAAATATAAAATTATTTTTAGAAACTATTTAAACTTTTCTTTTTTTCAGATATTTACATTTATTGGTAAGAAAGATTGAGTATGGCAAGAAAAGATCAAAAGAGAAGACAAGTGCAAAATGTTACACTGAAGAAAAAGACTTCTGGTAAGACAACTAAAGAGTTTGTTAAAAGACTTTTAAAGAATGCAAAGAATTTTCAAAATGTGGAAAAGAGAAAGGAAAGTTGAACAACAAATCAAAAGGAAATGAAACAAGCATTTCCAATGCAATCGGTCTCACCTTTGGGACCTTATATGTATTTAGCTATGCAGCACATTAGCCTGGGTGCTGAAACATCTACTGTTCTTTAACATGGAGGGAAAGTAAGCACCAAACTGGGTGACACGCCAGGTATGGGAACACATGGAGAGAAATATTGCCTTTCAGCGGGAAATGGTATAGTCCAAAGCTCTGTTTTTAATATAACATCAGGGCCTTCGGTGGTCATATCACTGAAAATACAAGATTTAAAAAAAATATTATTGTCTACGGGTGCTCGTGGAAGACCATTTCTATGGACTGGAATTTAGAGAATGTTAAAGTGATTCTGGTATTTTACTGACCTCTGCTGGTCGTTTTCTATCAAGAAAGTTAAATAGAGGCCGTTGCCAGAAAAATAAAAATAAATAAAGTCCCTCGGCAGAAAGAAATTCTGGGGCCGTATTATGTATTGGCATTGTTTGCGCCCGGCGCACCTTTGAAAAGATGCGCCAGGCGCAAACAATGCCAAAGAGCCCCATTATGGTTAATGTGCTGCCCTGGGGTCAGCCGTGAACTTGTGCTGCCCTGGGGACTGCGCATTCATGTGAAAACACGGAGCAGCTGCTCCGTGTTTTCACAGTGCAGACGGCACCCGCCTGCACTTTCAAAGGGGTTTAGAGATGCCCTTGCAGGTGGGTGCAGTCAATGACTGCACCCGCCTGCAAGGGGATGTCTGGGGGGTCTACCCCCTGCAGAGGGCTGCTGTCAGGAGGCGCACTGACAGTGCACCACCTTTTAAATGGCGCACTGTCAGTGCGCCTCCTGAGGGTTTCTTTGACTCTGCGCCCGCTTCTGTAATATGGCGCGGACGCAGAGTCAAAGGAATTCCCTCATTTGCATAAGGCATGCCCCTATGTAAATGAGGGAACACCCTCTGTTGATAGCGCTAGCGCTTTAAGTGCGCAAGCGCTATCGTTATTATAGAAGGGGACGCACAAGCGTCTGCGCCCCCTTCTATAATACCAAAGTGCCCCAGGGGCACGCAAAGCGGGCGCAAATGCCTGTTGCGCCCCCGGGGCACTTATTGTAATACGGCCCCTGGTATTTTACTGCCCTTTACTGGTCGTTTTCTATCAAGACAGTTAAATAGAGGCAGTTGAACCAGCAGAAAGCAATTCTGGTATTTTACTGACCTCTACTGGTTGTTTTCTATCAAGACAGTTAAATAGAGGCAGTTGAACAGAAAAAAAGTCCCTAAGTGGAAGCAGACAAGTTTTGGGCTGAGCTCCAGGGCCCACATACATAGTATATACAAGAGGTCTCGAATGCTTGACCTAAAAAGGACATAATAATAGAAAATCATGTTATGGGAAAGCAATCCATGTTGAAAGAAGGCTGAAAGAATATAAAGACATAAGGAAGAGAATGTATAGAAGTAGAGTACTACAAAATTTATTGAAAGATTGCAAAAAATATAAAAAGAAATCAGTAGTTTATGAGAAAAAGCAGCAGATTGAAAGTGTAGTAGAAAAAGCTTTTGAAATAAAAAGAAAATTATTTATATTAATATTGAAGAGAATCAAAACATTGGATAATACAATGCTGTTTATGAAAGAGAAAAGCAAAAGAAAAAGACTAGTTAATAGAAGTAACTTTTGTAAAATTTTCACTGGTGAATGGAAGCATACTTCTAGTACTGAGCCTTTCTTTAATGAAGAAAGTTATTTTCAACAGAACACATTAGTTCATGCAGTTGATACTAGTGGTCGATGCTATGAGATGAAAGATGGTTGTCCCATTCAAAAAGAAAAGATGGTTCCTAATAGCTGAAGAAGTTCAAGGGAGGCGTACACAAGCTCTGGTATATAAGTAGAATTGTAGTAGTATTTGCAGTATTCGACAGGAATCTATTGACATATTGCGATTTTTTTTACGAGGAAATACCAAAAAAAGTCTTAAACAGAAGATTAAGATGTTACAAGGACTAGATCCATGTAAAGTAAGAAAATATACTAACTTGCAGAGTCATTCTCTGGCTTGTCTTTCAAGAAAAGTGTGTCAAATTACTTTCCATCATTTAAGAATGTTAGCAGTACACCACTCAGGAATGCAGAAGTTAGTAAGGAGACTCTACTATGTAAAAAGTCCTGCATTATCTTTAAGTGAAATGAACACAGCTCTTTTGCATGGTTGAGAATCGGATGTGAAAAACGTTTGTGATGATATACAGGTTTGTTTCTTTCGTTCACAAGAGGAGTGTAGAGAAAGTGAGAGCTTGATAAGTGTAGGTGTTGAAGAACAGGTGGAAGATATTAGTACTGACAAGTTTGCAGAAGAAATTACAAAGTTTAAGATAGTTTCATCTGAAAAACCAAACTATGTTTGTATTTGTTGTCTATGTACTCACTATAGTCAAACTAGGAATGTTGATCTATATTTAAAAAGTGAAAAGGAAAACAATGATAAGTGGGAGCAATTTGGTGCTTATTTGTTGGTGGAAGGTCGTTTTGAGTTGGCTACTGATCAACGTATTTGTATATATTGTTACAACAAATTAGAAGACAACAAAATGCCAGCTAAAGCTTTACATAACAACTTAGAGTTGGTAGGCATTCCTCCGGAACTGGCAGATTTAAATGCATATGAGTCCATTCTTATTCAATCTGTGCACCAGTTTCAGGGTATAGTTTGTATGGAGCCTAAAACAGGTAAGCTGCCTCCAACAGATTTACAAAGAGGTCTGAAAAGAAGATTTGTGTACTTACCTTTAGATTTTAAGAAGAATATTGAAAATGTTGGTATAGGCAGAGAGGAAAGTGAGCCTGTAGGTATTCTAGTTAATGGTGTACCAACTTAGAGTCGAACAATATGGCAAGAGTTTGTAGATGTTAACAAACTTCAAAAGGCTACATTATATCTGGTACAGAATAATATTTATTATAAGAATGTAAATGTGGATGAACAGGAAATAGGTTTAGAAGATGAAACAGAAATTTCAAGTGGCCAAATAGAAAAAGTGGACAAGTCCAGGAGTGAAGAGACTTATGAACATTACACAATACATCCTCTACATTCAAAAGAAGTGATAAGAAACAGTATTGAATTATTTCAAATGAAAAAAGCAAAGGGAACTCCAATGAGTGTATGGGAAAAAAGTTTAGAAGCTTGTTGTTTTCCACAGGTATTCTCCAGTGGAGAAGGTGGACGAGATTTCAACAGTGTATTCCATATATATTTCATCTTCTGTTTGAAAGTGATTTGTCTGCACTTTCATATGCAGTGAACGACATATTAAAAACATGAGTTCATCTTCCACATGTTTCTGCAAAGAAATTCATAGACAAAGTTCAACAAAGAGATGAACATTTAGAATCTCAGTTAATTAATTTGATGGCGTGTCAACAAGGTACCAATGAGTATTGGTATCATCGTCACGGAGAACTTAAATGTATGTTAAGAAACCTAGGTACTCCTACATGGTTTGTAACACTTAGCTTTGCTGAATATGCGTGGGATGATTTACTTGAATTTCTACAAGAAGCAAATTCAAATGTTAAAAACATTGAATTGAAGACAGCTGGAGAACTCTGTTCGTTGGATCCTGTAAATGTCTGCAGGTACGTTAATCATAGATTTCAAGCTATGATGTCATTTATCTGCAATAAAAATGTTCCACCTCTTGGAGAGGTAATAGATTTCTTTTGGAGAAAGGAGTACCAAGCCAGAGGTGCTCCTCATATACACATGGATCAAGAATGCTCCAAAATTTGGAACTGATACTGATGAAAGTGTTTTGACTTTCATCGAACAGTATGTTGCCTGTGCCATTCCAATGTAAGGAGGAGAAAACAGCTTGAGACAACACGTTTTACGGTTTCAAAGTCATCGATGTGGAAAATACTGTCGCCGAAAATACAAGTCTAAAGGGAAATTTTATACAAAATGTCGTTTTGGATTCCCACGTTCAATAATTTCTAAAGGAAGAGTAAATAGTTTTATGTCAGCAGTAAGGCATACAATAGCTCGAAAATCTCTGAAGAACATATACAACTTAAATAGTACAAAAGATTCAAAGTATATTAATGACTACAATCCAGTGATTTTGAAATTGTGGAATGCACACATGGATATTCAAAATGTTGCTTGCTATGTTACATCATATATAACCAAATCTGAAATGACAGAGATGAAAGAAACGTGGGAAGAAATTTCACAAGAGAAGAGTCTTAGCAAGAAATTGTACAGCTTCAGCTTGAAAATGCTTTCCCATCGAGAGATTGGATCCTATGAATGTTCAGATTGCTTGAGTTCTGCCAGTGTATATTCAAAGTCAAGAGGAATCCTTTGGGTAAGTTTAGGTCTTGCTTCCACACGAAATAGAGTATTGAAAACATTACAAGAAATTGAATACTTAGCATTGAATGAACCAGAAAGTACAGATATTCTTAAAACTAATATGTTGGATACATACTATCCCAAAAGGAGTCCACATCTGGAAAAACTATGTCTGTATGAAACACTTCAACATTACAGCTTTAAAAGAAATGCTACAGAAAATATAAAAGAAGAAAAATATGCAGTAATTGGATGAGATGGATATTTGGTAAAACATGCCAAAGGAAATCTTATTAAGCACAGAAAAAACAGCTGCGAAAGTCCAGATAAGAGGGAATTTTTATATTTAGCACTTCTACAAATGTTTAAGCCTTGGTCTAGTGAAACGGAATTACTTGGACATTTTGACTGCTATGAAGATTCTTTTAATGCATGTAAAGATAGCATTCAATGCACAATTTTCCCTACATATCTACAAATGTTAAATGAAGAGATTGAACAAGAAAGTGCTATTGAAGCTGAAATAGCTAGAGACAGTTCTCAAGACAGTCAAAGTTCTGTTCCACTAAGTCAAGATCCACTGGGACAACCAATTATCGAAAATGAAGCAGCAATAGCCATAAATGAGGTGGAAACTGCAATGCAACAAGCACAACAAGATATTACTCCATTGGAATACTTAGAAGAACAACTAAATATTTCATTATGTTGGTCATGTAATCAAGGAGGCAGTTATCCTTACATGTAGACACTACTCATACATTTATGCATTCTCTGAAGAACAAGTTGTGCACTAATAGCAAAACACAGTCATTACCCTTGCATTCTTTATTTTACACAGGCACTACCCATGCACTCATTCAATTACCCAGGCTCTACCAAAGCACTCATGCAATCACTTAGGCACTACTCTTCCACTGAATCATTCACTCAAGCATTACCCATGTACTCATCCATTCACTCAGGCACTACCTATGCATTCATCAAATGACACAGGCTTTACTCTTGCACCCATCCTTCCACTCAAACATTACTCATATACTCATCCAATCATTCAGGCACTACCCCTGCACTCATGCAATCACCCAGACACTACCCATGCACTCATGCAATCACTCAGGCACTACTCTTGCACTCAGCCATTCACTTAAGCAGTGCGCATGCACTCATCCATTCACTCAGGCACTACCTATGTACTCATCCAATGATGCAGGCATTAGCCTTGCATCGATCCTTCCAGTCAGGTACTACACATACACTCATCCAATCACCCAGGCACTACCACTGCCCTCATGCAATCACCCGGGCACTACCCATGCACTCATGCAATCACTCAGGCACTACTCTTGCACTCAGCCATTCATTTAGGCAGTACCCATGTACTCATCCATTCACTCAGGCACTACCTATGCACTCATCCAATGATACAAGCATTAGCCTTGCATCCATCCTTCTATTCAGGCACTGCCCATACACTCATCTAATCACACAGGCACTACCACAGCACTCATGCAATCACCCAGGCAGTACCCAGGCACTCATGCAATCACTCAGACACTACTCTTGCACTCAGCCATTCACTTAGGCAGTACCCATGCACTCATCCATTCACTCAGGCACAACCTATGCATTAATTCAATGACACAGGCATTAGTCTTGCATCCATCCTTCCACTCAGGCAATACCCATACACTCATGCAATCACCCAGGCACTAGTCTTGCACTCAGCCATTCACTTAGGCAGTACCCATGCACTCATCCATTCACTCAGGCACTACCTGTGCACTCATTCAATGACTCAGACATTACTCTTGCACCCATCCTTCTACTCAAGCACTACTCATACACTCATGTAATCACTCAGGCAATACCCCTGCACTCATGCAATGACCCAGGCACCATCCATGCACTCATGCAATCACTCAGGCACTACTCTTGCACTCAGCCATTCACTTAAGCAGTATGCATGCACTCATCCATTTACTCAGGCACTACCTATGTACTCATCCAATGATGCAGGCATTAGCCGTGCATCCATCCTTCCAGTCAGGTACTACACATACACTCATCCAATCACCCAGGCACTCCCACTGCACTCATGCAATCACCCAGGCACTACCCATGCAATCATGCAATCACTCAGGCACTACTCTTGCACTCAGCCATTCATTTAGGCAGTACCCATGTACTCATCCATTCACTCAGCCACTACCTATGCACTCATCCAATGATACAAGCATTAGCCTTGCATCCATCCTTCCACTCAGGCACTACCCATACACTCATCCAATCACCCTGGCACTACCACTGCACTCATGCAATCACCCAGGCACTACCCATGCACTCATGCAATCACTCAGGCACTACTCTTGCACTCAGCCATTCACTTAGGCAGTACCCATGCACTCATCCATTCACTCAGGTACTACCTATACACTCATACAATGACGCAAGCATTAATCTTGCACCCATCCTTCTACTCAAACACTACTAATATACTCATCGAATCACCCAGACACTACCCAAGCACGCATCCATTCATTTAGGCACTACCCATGCACTCATGCAATCACTCAGGCACTAGTCTTGCACTCAGCCATTCACTTAGGCAGTACCCATGCACTCATCCATTCACTCAGGCACTACCTGTGCACTCATTCAATGACGCAGGCATTAGCCTTGCATGCATCCTTCCACTCAGGCACTTCCCATACACTCATCCAATCACCCATGCAATACCCAAGCACTCATCCATTCATTCAGGCAGTACCCATGCACTCATCCATTCACTCAAGTACTACCTATACACTCATACAATGATGCAAGCATTACTCTTGCACCCATCCTTCCACTCAAACACTACTCATACACTCATCGAATCAACCAGACACTACCCAAGCACATATCCATTCATTCAGGTACTACCCATGCACTCATGCAATCACTCAGGCACTACTCTTGCACTCAGCCATTCACTTAGGCAGTACCCATGCATGAATCCATTCACTCAGGTACTACCTATGCACTCATATAATGACGCAAGCATTACTCTTGCACCCATCCTTCCACTCAAACACTACTCATACACTCATCGAATCACCCAGGCACTACCAGTGCACTCATGAAATCACCCAGGCACTACCCATGCACTCATGTAAACACTCAGGCACTACTCTTGCACTCAGCCATTCACTTAGACAGTACTGATGCACACATCCATTCACTCAGGCACATCCTATGCATTCATTCAATGATGCAGGCATTAGTCTTGCATGCATGAATCCTTCCACTCAGGCACTACCCATACACTCATCCAATCACCCAGGCACTACCACTGCACTCATGCAATCACCTAGGTACTACCCATGCACTCATGCAATCACTCAGGCACTACTCTTGCACTCAGCCATTCACTTAGGCAGTACCCGTGCACTCATCACTTCACTCAGGTACTACCTATGCACTCGTCCACTGACTCAGTCATTACTCTTGCACCCATCCTTCCACTCAAGCACTACTCATGCACTCATGTAATCACTCAGGCAATACCCATGCACTCATGCAATCACCCAGGCACTATCCATGCACTCATGCAATCACTCTGGCACTACTCTTGCACTCATTCATTTAGGCAGTACCCATGTACTCATCCATTCACTCAGGCACTATCTATGCACTCATTCAATGATGCAGGCCTTAGCCTTGCATCCATCCTTCCACTCAGGCACTACCCATACACTTATCCAATCACCCAGGTACTACCACTGCACTCATGCAATCACCCAGGCACTACCCAAGCACTCATGCAATCACTCAGGCACTACTCTTGCACTCAGCCATTCACTTAAGCAGTACGCATGCACTCATCCATTCACTCAGGCACTACCTATGTACTCATCCAATGATGCAGGCATTAGCCTTGCATCGATCCTTCCAGTCAGGTACTACACATACACTCATCCAATCACCCAGGCACTACCACTGCCCTCATGCAATCACCCGGGCACTACCCATGTACTCATCCATTCACTCAGGCACTACCTATGCACTCATCCAATGATACAAGCATTAGCCTTGCATCCATCCTTCTATTCAGGCACTGCCCATACACTCATCTAATCACCCAGGCACTACCACAGCACTCATGCAATCACCCAGGCACTACCCAGGCACTCATGCAATCACTCAGACACTACTCTTGCACTCAGCCATTCACTTAGGCAGTACCCATGCACTCATCCATTCACTCAGGCACAACCTATGCATTAATTCAATGACACAGGCATTAGTCTTGCATCCATCCTTCCACTCAGGCAATACCCATACACTCATGCAATCACCCAGGCACTAGTCTTGCACTCAGCCATTCACTTAGGCAGTACCCATGCACTCATCCATTCACTCAGGCACTACCTGTGCACTCATTCAATGACTCAGACATTACTCTTGCACCCATCCTTCTACTCAAGCACTACTCATACACTCATGTAATCACTCAGGCAATACCCCTGCACTCAGCCATTCACTTAAGCAGTACGCATGCACTCATCCATTTACTCAGGCACTACCTATGCACTCATCCAATGATACAAGCATTAGCCTTGCATCCATCCTTCCACTCAGGCACTACACATACACTCATCCAATCACCCTGGCACTACCACTGCACTCTTGCAATCACCCAGGCACTACCCATGCACTCATGCAATCACTCAGGCACTACTCTTGCACTCAGCCATTCACTTAGGCAGTACCCATGCACTCCTCCATTCACTCAGGTACTACCTATACACTCATACAATGACGCAAGCATTAATCTTGCACCCATCCTTCTACTCAAACACTACTAATATACTCATCGAATCACCCAGACACTACCCAAGCACGCATCCATTCATTTAGGCACTACCCATGCACTGATGCAATCACTCAGGCACTAGTCTTGCACTCAGCCATTCACTTAGGCAGTACCCTTGCACTCATCCATTCACTCAGGCACTACCTGTGCACTCATTCAATGACGCAGGCATTAGCCTTGCATGCATCCTTCCACTCAGGCACTTCCCATACACTCATCCAATCACCCATGCAATACCCAAGCACTCATCCATTCATTCAGGCAGTACCCATGCACTCATCCATTCACTCAAGTACTACCTATACACTCATACAATGACGCAAGCATTACTCTTGCACCCATCCTTCCACTCAAACACTACTCATACACTCATCGAATCAACCAGACACTACCCAAGCACATATCCATTCATTCAGGCACTACCCATGCACTCATGCAATCACTCAGGCACTACTCTTGCACTCAGCCATTCACTTAGGCAGTACCCATGCATGAATCCATTCACTCAGGTACTACCTATGCACTCATATAATGACGCAAGCATTACTCTTGCACCCATCCTTCCACTCAAACACTACTCATACACTCATCGAATCACCCAGGCACTACCAGTGCACTCATGAAATCACCCAGGCACTACTCTTGCACTCAGCCATTCACTTAGACAGTACTGATGCACACATCCATTCACTCAGGCACATCCTATGCATTCATTCAATGATGCAGGCATTAGTCTTGCATGCATGAATCCTTCCACTCAGGCACTACCCATACACTCATCCAATCACCCAGGCACTACCACTGCACTCATGCAATCACCTAGGTACTACCCATGCACTCATGCAATCACTCAGGCACTACTCTTGCACTCAGCCATTCACTTAGGCAGTACCCGTGCACTCATCACTTCACTCAGGTACTACCTATGCACTCGTCCACTGACTCAGTCATTACTCTTGCACCCATCCTTCCACTCAAGCACTACTCATGCACTCATGTAATCACTCAGGCAATACCCATGCACTCATGCAGTCACCCAGGCACTATCCATGCACTCATGCAATCACTCTGGCAATACTCTTGCACTCATTCATTTAGGCAGTACCCATGTACTCATCCATTCACTCAGGCACTATCTATGCACTCATTCAATGATGCAGGCCTTAGCCTTGCATCCATCCTTCCACTCAGGCACTACCCATACACTTATCCAATCACCCAGGTACTACCACTGCACTCATGCAATCACCCAGGCACTACCCATGCACTCATGCAATCACTCAGGCACTAATCTTGCACACAACCATTCGCTTAGGCAGTACTCGCACTCATCCATTCACTCAGGCACTACCTAAACACTCATACAATGCTGTAAGCATTACTCTTTCTCCCATCCTTCCACTGAAGCACTACTCATACACTCATCCAATCACCCAGGCACTACCACTGCCCTCATGCAATCACCCGGGCACTACCCATGCACTCATGCAATCACTCAGGCACTACTCTTGCACTCAGCCATTCATTTAGGCAGTACCCATGTACTCATCCATTCACTCAGGCACTACCTATGCACTCATCCAATGATATAAGCATTAGCCTTGCATCCATCCTTCTATTCAGGCACTGCCCATACACTCATCTAATCACCCAGGCACTACCACAGCACTCATGCAATCACCCAGGCACTACCCAGGCACTCATGTAATCACTCAGACACTACTCTTGCACTCATCCATTCATTCAGGCACAACCTATGCATTAATTCAATGACACAGGCATTAGTCTTGCATCCAGCCTTCCACTCAGGCAATACCCATACACTCATGCAATCACCCAGGCACTAGTCTTGCACTCAGCCGTTCACTTAGGCAGTACCCATGCACTCATCCATTCACTCAGGCACTACCTGTGCACTCATTCAATGACTCAGACATTACTCTTGCATCCATCCTTCTACTCAAGCACTACTCATACACTCATGTAATCACTCAGGCAATACCCCTGCACTCATGCAATGACCCAGGCACTATCCATGCACTCATGCAATCACTCAGGCACTACTCTTGCACTCAGCCATTCACTTAAGCAGTACGCATGCACTCATCCATTTACTCAGGCGCTACCTATGTACTCATCCAATGATGCAGGCATTAGCCTTGCATCCATCCTTCCAGTCAGGTACTACACATACACTCATCCAATCACCCAGGCACTACCACTGCACTCATGCAATCACCCAGGCACTACCCATGCACTCATGCAATCACTCAGGCACTACTCTTGCACTCAGCCATTCATTTAGGCAGTACCCATGTACTCATCCATTCACTCAGCCACTACCTATGCACTCATCCAATGATACAAGCATTAGCCTTGCATCCATCCTTCCACTCAGGCACTACACATACACTCATCCAATCACCCTGGCACTACCACTGCACTCATGCAATCACCCAGGCACTACCCATGCACTCATGCAATCACTCAGGCACTACTCTTGCACTCAGCCATTCACTTAGGCAGTACCCATGCACTCATCCATTCACTCAGGTACTACCTATACACTCATACAATGACGCAAGCATTAATCTTGCACCCATCCTTCTACTCAAACACTACTAATATACTCATCGAATCACCCAGACACTAGCCAAGCACGCATCCATTCATTTAGGCACTACCCATGCACTCATGCAATCACTCAGGCACTAGTCTTGCACTCAGCCATTCACTTAGGCAGTACCCATGCACTCATCCATTCACTCAGGCACTACCTGTGCACTCATTCAATGACGCAGGCATTAGCCTTGCATGCATCCTTCCACTCAGGCACTTCCCATACACTCATCCAATCACCCATGCAATACCCAAGCACTCATCCATTCATTCAGGCAGTACCCATGCACTCATCCATTCACTCAAGTACTACCTATACACTTATACAATGAAGCAAGCATTACTCTTGCACCCATCCTTCCACTCAAACACTACTCATACACTCATTGAATCAACCAGACACTACCCAAGCACATATCCATTCATTCAGGCACTACCCATGCACTCATGCAATCACTCAGGCACTACTCTTGCACTCAGCCATTCACTTAGGCAGGACCCATGCATGAATCCATTCACTCAGGTACTACCTATGCACTCATATAATGACGCAAGCATTACTCTTGCACCCATCCTTCCACTCAAACACTACTCATACACTCATCGAATCACCCAGGCACTACCAGTGCACTCATGAAATCACCCAGGCACTACCCATGCACTCATGTAAACACTCAGGCACTACTCTTGCACTCAGCCATTCACTTAGACAGTACTGATGCACACATCCATTCACTCAGGCACATCCTATGCATTCATTCAATGATGCAGGCATTAGTCTTGCATGCATGAATCCTTCCACTCAGGCACTACCCATACACTCATCCAATCACCCAGGCACTACCACTGCACTCATGCAATCACCTAGGTACTACCCATGCACTCATGCAATCACTCAGGCACTACTCTTGCACTCAGCCATTCACTTAGGCAGTACCCGTGCACTCATCACTTCACTCAGGTACTACCTATGCACTCGTCCACTGACTCAGTCATTACTCTTGCACCCATCCTTCCACTCAAGCACTACTCATGCACTCATGTAATCACCCAGGTACTACCACTGCACTCATGCAATCACCCAGGCACTACCCATGCACTCATGCAATCACTCAGGCACTAATCTTGCACACAACCATTCGCTTAGGCAGTACTCATGCACTCATCCATTCACTCAGGCACTACCTATACACTCATACAATGATGTAAGCATTACTCTTACTCCCATCCTTCCACTGAAGCACTACTCATACACTCATCCAATCACCCAGGAACTACCACTGCACTCATGCAATCACCCAGGCCCTACCCATGCACTCATGTATTCATTCAACATAGAGCTTTTCTTTTTTAAACCAGAATAGGTGGTTCCGTAAGAACTGTTTTTTCTTCTTTTTGGAAAACTATTTTATATTTTTTGTGTTTTTATAACTATTTTGTAGTTTTTTGGTTGTTTTTTACATTTTGAATTAAAAAAATTAAATGAAAAAAGTAGCACAAAACAGTGTGCACAACTGCAGGAACAAAAAAACAAAAAAATTAACAATGATGAGCATTTATAGTGTCCAGAATTGTTTGCACAACTTGCTCACCCACACTCAAAGCAGATTTGCACTTTGGGCATAATAGTGCCATTTTCGCAAAATCAGGCATAGCTGGTGGTATGCTCTGCACCTTGTCACCAGGTTGGATATTTGATGACTGTGCCCCTTGTGCTTGGTAAGCACTCTTCAGTCTTGCCAGTTCCGCTCTGGCGAGACGGTTTCCATGCATCAGCCTCAAATGCTTGCACATTGAGGATGTGCCACAAGAATATTATGAGCTTGGAGCCCCGAGACAGCACCTTCTGACATACCTTGCATGTCACCTTCTGAGCATTTACTTTTTTGGTTCCTTCTGGAATTGTAAAGAACTCCCAAACAATGCTCTCTTTTTTTTTTCTTGGGGGTTCATCCTCTTCTTCCAGCAAGGTCTGCTCCTCCTCTTCTTGCAGGTCTCTTGATGTTGCCATTATGATAGTTGAAAAACAAAATGTAAAAAAATCCAACCTTGATGCAAAATAGCTGGTCCTAGAATGAGAATGACTGTTGGTGACCACACCCTATAGAAGAAGAAAGAGGGAGGGATCAAGCATGTTTAATGATGACAGGTTGTTTGTCCAATCAAATCTCTTTTTTTTGTGTCACATGAGGTGCGTGACTCCTACATGGTGCCACCATGTACCGGACGCGATTCCGTTTTGTTTTTAATTTTGCACTTGAACAATATTAGGTTGTATGTTTTAATATTTCAATTACAAATAACTGTACCTCCTCATTTAAATAATAGTAAATAAATCTATATTTATATACAATTTTATTTTTAAAAAACGATAGATTTGCGTCCCGTAAGCAAACCCGGAAGTTGCAATCTACACGGACCTACCGCGATTCCTGAAATTTTTAGTTTTAATAAGTTTCATTTATTAATATACAAGTTTAGTAACTATCTTAACAAACCTTTTATCTTGAACTTAATAATATTATTGTCTATATATATGAAAAATATATATGTAAAAAATCACACAGGAGCCGCGTACCGGACGCAGATCCAGAACTAACAGTCGGCAATGTCTTGGGATTCACGTCCGTACGCGACTCCATGTTTTTATTTAAAAAAATATATATAAATACATTCATTATATATATGTGTATATATTTATAATTATTTAAAAATAGGATATATTTTACAATTTTTTTAAAATGTAATTAAAAAAATGAAAAACATTTTTTTTTAAATTAATACATGTGTAATGTATAGTTTGACTATGTATATATACATATATATATAGAGATATCTATATCTCTCTCTCTCTCTCTCTCTATATATATATATATATATATATATATATAAGGATTTCCGTATTTTGTTGAATTGTCCAAAATAACGAGATGCGGCACGCCGGAAGAAGCACAAATGTTATTGTGCACAAACCAAAGGGCGACGCGTTTCGGCGTTAAGCCTTTGTCAAGCAATTTCCTGTACAGCAATTCCCCATAGAAATATATCCAAAGGTTTAGCGACATAGAAAAAATACTTCCGTATTTCATACATTTCTGCTTATTCATAATACAACAATGTGATAATCACTAAATAATGATATTCCAATAAATAATGTATTGATAATTGATCAATTCTTCACAATGACAAGTTTAAAACCATTTGGCAGTGTGCGTGGCAAATTGTATTGATGCACATGCTCGATGAGTTGTTCTGTGCTCAGAAACACGATAAAATTCAATAAAGTTTTCAATACCAAATTTCAACACACCGCATCACAAAAATGATAATATATTCCTTTCTGTCTACATAGCTTCACTCTGCCGACACTCCCATACCCGAGACCCTGTATTTTTACACATCTAAATCAGAACACAACAGTGAAAGGCGGAATCCGAATTAATCCACCGTCACTTATGTTCGTATAATGAACAATAAAGTTTTATTCAGGATTGTGGTTTATGTAAAACCATCATCTCTGCACTACACTTTTTGATTATACAAGTGCGATAAGAGTGTATCGTAGTTATTGCGCCATTTGAGAGCCAAAAGAAATGTTCAATGCCAAAATGCCACATCTTATCGAGTTCCAATGCGCTGCAGCAAACTCATCTGATCTTGTTTAGTGGCCGGCAAATGTTTAGACTAACCCAATACCTCAATGTGGCATCCTATAGGATTTGACTGTACTGCGACAGACTATTGTAATCCCCTCTAATAGCAGGCAAATGCCTATGTGGAAATAGGTACCTATTCATAACCAGCACCCATCTACACTACATGTCACGGTGGGTCGCCATTGTAATAGAGTAGTATATGGCTGTTTCTATTCAAATACAGGGCAAAATGCCACTACTAATTGAATTATATTGCACTATAGCAGACTCTTGCGATCTCTTCCAATCGGCCGTGAATACTATGACCGACCCAATACCATACTACAAAGTCTTGCTGAATCGAACTGCACTACAACAGACCTTTGTAATCTCGTCTGATGACGGCAAATCTATGTGTCCCGGTGGGTCACCGTGGCAGCAGAGTGATATATATATTTTATGTTTTGAGGTTTTATGGTCAATGCAAGGCAAATGACCTCAAAACCCCAAATCCCATTGTGAGATTGAAATAATATATGTCTCGAATTACTATGTCGTCAAAATTAGAATAGTCATACAGCCAGGTAAAAGACCTTAAGTAAAGTGCTAAGAAAGTAAAAACTGTAAGTGTTAAATATAAATGAGCAATTACACTCAATGTGAAATAAGTGAATAAAAAAACCCAGACACACATAACCGGGACCTCGAATAGTTGAAGCTATAGATAAGGTACCTGGGGTAATAACCATATGGTACCTAAATAATAAAGCCGCAATTGCGGTTTGTACCCATGCTTCAATTGTAGATGTCCTACTTAAAAAATGTGATGTGATACCTACTTACAACTGTTTAAAACTACTGAAAATAGTAGAGATAGAGAAGAACAGAAACTCCTAAGTTAGTGGCCTATATGGGTGGCAAGTTCCTCTCCCCATTCAAGCCTTTCGGTGTCTTACAGTCCAATTCTATTATATATTTAGACTCAAGAACCCTGAGATTTTTGTCTCTGTTTCCACCTCGTATGTGTCTATGCCATAGAATAATAGATGCTGGACATTGCTTTTATGTTTGTCGGCAAAATGCCGTGCAACAGGATAGTTGAAATCACGGTTCTTAACAGCTCGCAGATGCTGTAATATGCGTTGTTTTAGTGGAAGCTTAGTGCTGCCTACGTACCGGAGACCACAAGGGCACTCCAGCACGTAGACAGCAAAATCACTATTACAATTAATAGTTTGTGTGACGTCATCAGCAGTGCATTGCGGGGGCGCGAGTTATAGTTAGCTCAGCTAACTATAATGGCCGAATTTCTCTGGTTTTGTATGAGTAAAATGTCAGCCTAACTATAACGTCCCTCAAACCTGTGGTTTTTTCTATATATATACATAGACAATAACAAGCTTACAGTTTTGCTAAAATAGTAAAGAAACTTGTATATTAATAAAAACAAAATATTTTTAAATTTTTTAATAATAATTTCAGGAGTCGCAGTACATTCAGTAAGATTGCATGTACTTCCGGATTTGCATACGGGACGCGAATCTAAAGATTATTTTACAGTAATTGTATATATATAGATTCATTTACTTTACTTTAACCCCTTCGATGCTCATGACGAGCTCAGCTCGTCATGCTGCGCGGTCGCGCTGTGCGCATGACGAGCTGAGCTCGTCACGACCACACCCGCGATCGGAATGTCCAGCACCTGGGCGGAATTCCGATCGCGGCGAAGCGGTTAAATGAAGAGGTACAGTTATTTATAAATCAAATATTATAAGAAATAACCAAATATTGTTCAACTGTAAAATTTAAAGAATTTGCAGAATCCCGTTGGGTACGCGGTGCCACCGCGTAGGAGTCGCACACCCCATGTGACACAAAAAAAAGAGATTTGATTGGTTAAACATCCTGTCATCATTAACCTGAGTAGATCCCACCCTCTTTCTTCTACATCAGGGTGTGGTTGGCAACACACTCTTTCCTTCTAGAACAGGGGTCTCCACCCTTTTCTGTAATAAGAGCTACTATGTCCAATGAAAATCACCTGAGCTTTTAAGAGCATTATTTTACTAATATTGACCACATCAGATAAGATTCAATTATTCGCCACCACATGCAAGATTACCAACACTGATCACTCTTGGTACATCAGACAGGGTGCCAGCAGTAATGTACAAAGGCTTTGCCAATTTAGAATTCTTTTACACAGTTATACATAACAGCCATAGCTGCAATACCCCCTGGCAGAAAGTAATAATAATAAGAATGTCTCCCCATTGCCAGGCAATTTATCACTCACATCAGTTTTAAATATATTTCTTAAATGCAACCATTATTTTAATAACATCAGCTTTGGAGTTCTGAAAATACACATATTTTCCTCTCAAATACATACTTTTCAATATTGGGATACATATATTACTTCAGCCAAGCAAAAGCTTCTAATTTTGTAAGTTGGTCTGGACACAGGAGAGCTACTTACAGGTGGTTGGAAAGCTACCAGTAGCTCACAAGCTACTGGTTGGAGAAGCCTGCTCTAGAAGAAGATATTATGGAGGGGTTTTGGAGTTTTTTATTCTTTTTCTTTGGAAATGTAAAATGGCAACTTCTGCTGACTTTCAAGAAGAAGAGGAGCAAAATCTAATGGAGGAAGAAGAGAAGCCACCCAGAAAGAAGAAGGAGAGTGTGGTCTGGGAGTTTTTCTCCATTCCAGAGGGGCAGCAAAAAATTAACGCCCAAAAGGTGACTTGCAACATTTGCAAGAACGTGCTTTCGCGCGAGTCTCCCAAAAAATATTTATGCGGTACTTCATCTATGTATAAGCACCTGAAGACCATTCATGGAAACTGGCTTGCTCGAGCGGAAGTCGCCAGGCTGAAGGTGATGGAAGATGCCCAAGATGCGCAGCCAGGAACATCTCGGCATGGCGACAGGCTTCAGAACATTCCCCCCACACTGCCTGATTTTGCAAAGGCAGGACTTTTTTGCCCAAAGTCTGTGACAGTTTTGAGTGTGGGGGAACAGGTTGTCCAAACCATGTAGGAGATCATCAACAACCATTGTTGTTGATTTATATTTCCCCAACTAGGCACACTGTTTTGTGCTTGTTTTTTGTTTAAATTTGCATATTAAAAAACACAAAAACACAAAATCTACAAACTAGTTAGATAAAAACAAAAAAATGTAAATATAAAAATTTAAACAGTTCTTACGGAACCACTTATGATATGTTGTGTGATTGGATGAGTGCATGGGTAGTGCCTGGGTAACTGGATGAGTGCAAGGGTACTGACTAGGTCATTGAATGAGTGCATGGGTAGTGCCTGAGGAAATGGATGAGTGTATGCTTAGTGCCTGAGTGAATGGTTAAGTGCAAGGGTAGTGCCTGAGTGATTGGATGAGTGCATGGGTAGTGCCTGGGTGATTGGATGAGTGCATGGGTAGTGCCTGAGTGAATGGATGAGTGCATTGGTAGTGTGTGAGTGAATGGATGAGTGCAACGGTTGTGCCTTAGCGATTGGATGAGTGCATGGGTATTGCCGTGGAAATTAGATGAGTGCAAGGGTAGTGCCTGGGTGAGTACATGGATAGTGCCTGGGTGATTGGGTGAGTGCATGGATAGTTTCTGGGTGATTGGTTGAGTGCATGGTAGTTCCTGGGTGAGTGGACAAGTACAACAGTAGCATCTGGGTGATTGGATGACTGTATGGGTAGTGTTTTATTGAATGAATGAGTCCAAGGGTAGTGCCTGAGTCATTGAATGAGTTCATAGGTAGTGCTGAGTGAATGCATGAGTGCCTGGATAGTGCATGAGAGATTATCTGAGTGCATGGATAGTACTTAAGTGAATGGATGAGTGCATGTGTAGTGCATGAGTGAATAGATGAGTGCAAAGTTAGTGTCTGAGTGAATGGATGAGCACATGGGTGGCAGCTACATGAATGGATGAGTACATGGGTAGCGGCTGCGTGAATGGATGAGAGTATGGGTAGCACCACATTGAAAGAATGGGTGCAAGGGTACCGGCTCCGTGATTGGATCAGTTCATAGGTAGTGCCTGAGTTAATGGATTAGTGCATGGATAGTGCCTGGGTGATTGGATGACTGCATGGGTGCTGCCTGAGGGAATGTTTGGATAGTTCCTGAGTGATTGGATGAGTGCATGGGTAGTGTCTGGGTGACTGGAGAAGTGCAAGAGTAGCACCTGGGTGAATAGATGAGTGCATGGGTAGCATATCATTGAATGGATGACTCCAAGGGTAGGGGCTGGGTTATTAGATGAGTGCATGGGTAGTACATGAGTAAATGGATAAGTGCATGGATAGTGCCAGGGTAATTGGGTGAATACATGGGTAGTACGTAAGTAAATGGATGAGTGCATGGGTAATGCATGAGTGAATAGATGAGTGCAAGGTTAATGTCTGAGTGAATGGATGATGCATAAGCAGTACCTGGGTGAATAGATGAGTGCAAGGGTATTGACTGAGTGATTGGATGAGTGCATGAACAGTGCCTGGGTGAATGAATGAGTGCAAGGGTAGTGGCTGAGTGAATGCATGAGGGCATGGGTAGGGCATGAATACATGGATGAGTGCAAAGTTAGGGTCTGAGTGAATGGATGAGTACATGGGTAGTGCCTACATGAATGGATGAGTACATGGGTAGTGGCTGAGTGAATGGATGACAGTATTAGTAGAACCTCATTGAAAGAATGAGTGCAAGGGTAGTGCCTAGGTGATTAGATCAGTGCCTAGGTAGTGCCTGAGTGAATGGATGAGTGCCTGGATAGTTCCTTGGTGATTGGATGACTGCATGGGCAGTGCCTGAGTGAATACATAATTGAATGGATAGAGTCTGGCTGATTTGGTTGACTGTTATGGATAGTACCTGGGCCGGGTGATTGGATTAGTGCATTGGTAGTAGGTGAGTGAATGGATAAGTACATGATAGTGCCTGGGCAATTGGGTGAGTTCATGTGTTGTACATAAGTGAATGGATGAGTGCATGGGTAAAGCATGAGTCAATAGATGACTGCAAGGTTAATGTCTGAGTGAATGGATGAGTGCATAAGCAGTACCTGGGTGAATAGGTGAGTCTAAGGGTATTGACTGAGTGATTGGATGAGTGCATGGGAAATGCTTGGGTGAATGAATGAGTGCAAGGGAAGTGGCTGAGTGAATGGATGAGTACTTGGGTAGCGGCTGAGTAAATGGATGACAGTATGGGTAGTACCTCATTGAAAGAATGAGTGTAAGGGTAGTGCCTAGTTGATTAGATTAGTGCATAGGTAGTGCATGAGTGAATGGATGAGTGCATGGATAGTTCCTTGGTGATTGGATGAGTGCATGGGTAGTTCCTGAGTGAATGCATGAGTGAATGGATAGAGTCTGGCTGATTAGATGACTGTTATGGATAGTACCTGGGTGATTGGATGAGTGCATGGGTAGTGTCTGGTTGACTGCATAAGTGCAAGAGTAGCACCTGGGTGATTGGATGACTGCATGGGTAGCGTGTCATTGAATGGATAAGTCCAAGGGTAGTGGCTGGGTGTTTAGATGAGTGGATGGCTAGTACGTGAGTGAATGGATAAGTGTATGGATAGTAGCTGGGTAATTGGGTGAGTGCATGAGTAGTACACAAGTGAATAGATGAGTGCATGGGTAATGCATGAGTGAATAGATGACTGCAAGGTTAATGTCTGAGTGAATGGATGAGTTCATAAGCAGTACCTGGGTGAATAGATGAGTGCAAGGGTATTGACTGAGTGATTGTATGAGTGCATGGGAAGTGCCTGGGTGAATGAATGAGTGCAAGGGTAGTGGCTGAGTGAATGGATGAGTACTTGGGCAGTGGCTGAGTGAATGGCTGAGAGTATGGGTAGCACCTCATTGAAAGAATGAGCGCAAGGGTAGCGCCTAGGTGATTAGATCAGTGTATAGGTAGTGCCTGAGTGAATGGATGAGTGCATAAATAGTTCCTTGGTGATTGGATGAGTGCATGGGTAGTGTGTGAGTGAATGTATGAGTGCATGGATAGACTCTGGCTGATTGGGTGAGAGAATGGATCGTACCTGGGTGATTGAATGAGTGCATGGGTAGTGCCTGGGTGACTGCATGAGTGCATGGATAGAGTCTGGCTGATTGGGTAACTGCATGGATAGTACCTGGGTGATTGGATGAGTGCATGGGTAGTGCCTGGGTGACTGCATAAGTGCAAGAGTAGCACCTGGGTGATGGGATGAGTGCATGGGTAGTGTCTCATTGAATGGATGAGTCCATGGGTAGTGGCCGGGTGATTGAATGAGTGCATGGGTAGTACGTGAATGAATAGATGAGTGCATGGGTAATGCATGAGTGCATAGATGACTGCAAGGTTAATGAGTGAATGGATGAGTGCATAAGCAGTACCTAGGTGAATAGATGAGTGTAAGGGTATTGACTGAGTGATTGGATGAGAGTATGAACAGTGCCTGGGTGAATGCATGAGTGCAAGGCTAGTGGCTAAGTGAATGGATGAGTACTTGGGTAGCGGCTGAGTTAATGGATGAGTGCATAGATAGTGTCTGGGTGATTGGATGATTGCATGAGTACTGCCTGAGTGAATGCATGAGTGCATGGATAGTGCCTTGAAGATTCGGTGACTGCATGGATAGTGCCTGGGTGATTGGATGAATGCATGGGTAGTGCCTGGGTGACTAGACAAGTGCAAGAGTACCACCTGGGTTATTGGATGACAGCATGGGTAGTGTGTTATTGAATGAATGAGTCCAACGGTAGTGCCTGAGTGATTGGATGAGTCCATATGTAGTGCTGAGTGAATGGGTGAGTGCATGGGTAGTATGTAAGTAAATGAATGAGTGCATGGGTAGTGCATGAACAAATAGATAAGTGCAAGGATTAGTGTATGATTGTTGGGATGAGTGCAAAGGTAGTCCTTGGGTGAATGCTTGAGCGCATGGGTAATGCTTGAGCCAATGGATGAGTGAATAGGTATTGCCTGAGTAAATGGATGAGTGCAAAGCTAGTCACAAGTGTACAGGTAGTGTGTGGATGAATGGATGAGTGCATGGGTTGTGCCGTATACAGTAGATTCAATTGTTTAAAACTTAGGCCTATTAGCTCTATGATATATGTTAAAATTCTTGTTAAAATGAGAAGATACGTCAGACTTCAAAACTGTCAAATTTTCAAAAATAATAAAAAGCACTTTCAGTTTCAAGCATAGATATTAGTATATATATACACTACTTCAAGTATATCTTTGTGAAGAATAATATAAGTTACAATCAAGGTAAATACAGTTTTGAACATGTTTTAAAAGTCACATAAGAATACTAGTTTTTTAAAAGCAGAAGCAGTTTGCTATAGAAATTGTAACTCAAAATAAAAAGCCAACTATTACTATAGCACTTTTATTGGTGTATGCACTTTTGCAGAAAGTGAGTGTGATACTGCTCCTCTGGAATAGAATGATACTTTTCAAACAGTCTAAAAGTTGTAGATTATTTATATTAGAAACAAATAACATATAAATGCATTTAAAACATTTCTACAGCTTATCATGAATATTGTATTATGTATTCTTACCTTTGAAGTAATTTAGATACATCATTCAGTAAATCTATTTTAGAGAAGTATTATCCTAAACAGTATTAAATCTGTTTTCAATGTTGAATAGTACCTACTATAAAGAAGAAAAAGAAAAACTTTTATTTAATGATAATATGTTAGAAAAATTATAATATTACATTTTTGAGAACATAATATTAATTTATAATTAGATAACATTTTCAGTTTCCTTTTTGCTGTTCTCAGATTGCACATAGCTTCACCATACACAATGATTTGAATGTAGCATCATCATTGAACAGCGGGGAAAAAACAGTCGAATTGATTGTATAAAAAAAAAAAATCAACAAAGTACATCATTATCAATATGTGTAACTATGCAGTTTCCTATCTACACTTTGTTAATCACTTCTTTCATCAACATTAACTCTATTATTTATCACAAATACATTTGAATAAATGTACAATCTTATTTACATTTGGTACAATATTGACAACAAATATATAAACGATTTGCTTTTAAACACTATTTACAAAATATAATATCTATTAGGCAAAATAATAGTCAAAACACTAATTATAAACACTAATAGATTGCATTGCTTTCTATTTTCTGTTGACATCTTCCCCAATAGGCCGAATAATGTTCTCAAAACTTTGTCTGGAGAAATAACATATAAGAATTTGGTAATTGAGAAGGCAACTTAGGTTTGAATTCCAAGTGGGCATCATTGCAATGTGTCCATCCTTTGTTACACTTTAAATAAACTGTATAGTGTCCAGATGTTGTAGTAGGTCCATCATGGAAAATAATAGCCACTGTTGTATAAGTTCTTCCTGAAATAGATATTTGACTTCCTTTAAAATTTGTAATTTTTGTTTCCAATTTTCTTCCATTTGCTCTACAATGTTGTAACATTAAAATGACATATTTTCCAAATCTTTCTATATGTAATGTAGACAGCATCTCTGATCTACAATGTGAACATGTTATATGCTGATTTGCCGTTTTCATCAAATTGTTAAAAGGTACTGATTTGCAGTCTGGTATTGTTAAGTATAGGAATCGTTCTGTTTGTATTTGAGTGGTAGAAGTAAATGAACACTCTTCACAGTTAAGGTCCCATTTGTAACATAGTCCAAATAAGTTATCAATGTGTATTCCTTCATGTTCTAATACTCCAAGCATGAGCATTAGAAATTCTTGTGCATCTTGGTCTATGTTTAGAGTAAATGTCAATGAACCAGTGCATATATCTAAAAGATGTTGAATGCCAGAAGCAGTATATATTTTACTTGTCACTTACCAACTGTTGAAATAAATGATGTAGTGCAGAACAGAATCTTTTTTCATGATTTCATGATGAAGATATGGTAAATGAAACACAACATTTAGAATCACATTAGCATAACAGTTGATACCTGAACTGTTTTCCAACTGGACAAGATGGCCACCAGGTGAGGAGCTCCGGTCGGGAGCTCCCTGGCCAGGGATTTCCTTTTTGGCCCTGGTCCCCTGGAATCTACCCCCATTGGACCTTGTTTTGCTCACCTGAGGTTCTTATGGACTACGGCCATTCGGCTCTCCAGTTCCCGTGACCCAGTTCGAGATCTTCCGATGAACCTTGAGTAGTGTCTAGATGCAGGGTTTTTAGTAGATCAGGGAGAAATGGCGCACAGACAAAACGCGTGGTGTAATTATGTCCCTATGTTGACGGTGCTACCAGGTCGGGGGAACTACCCTATAACCCCCGTAGGTGTATGAGTAGAAGACCCACACTGGAATTTGAGAACAAAGTCCCGGGCACACGTATTGACGATATAATAGAATCAGAAGTCTCCTAGGAGTTCAAAATTGGTGACAGATCAGAAGAACGAACAGGGGCGGGTGCGCCCAAAATACCAGCTCACGAGGACCAAACAGTGTCTGTGTGATTGGAGAGAAGAGGCGGGTAAGCCCTATGGAGAGAATTTGAAGGAAGAGGTATCGTGGTGGTCGGAACAAATAGGCGGGTACGCCGATCGGATGGCAGCGTGGTAGATGCCGAATGAAAAGGTGTCGTCTGTGAAACCGGACTCTGCCATCCGATCGGCGTACCCGCCTATTTGTTCCGACCACCACGATACCTCTTCCTTCATATTCTCTCCATAGGGCTTACCCGCCTCTTCTCTCCAATCACACGGACACTGTTTGGTCCTCGTGAGCTGGTATTTTGGGCGCACCCGCCCCTGTTCGTTCTTCTGATCTGACACCCCCGGGTCATGTCCCTCCACAGGGCTTGACCTTTCCCTACGGATTCCCCACCGGCTCACCCGGTCCACTGGCCCTGCGGAACCCACTCCTTGCACCCCTCCATTCTGACACTCAATCCGTCACTGTCATCACAGCCCTGATGAGTCACGGGAGTATTCCCGCATGACGAAACACGTGTCGGCTGGTTGCTTTCTTTTTCGTTGCCTCATTAAATAACTTTCTACATTGACTTTGGTGTCGACTCAAGCAATTTTGAACTCCTAGGAGACTTCTGATTCTATTATACCGTCAATACGTGTGCCCGGGACTTTGTTCTCAAACCTTGAGTAGTGTGCTGACCGCGGACCTTCGATCAACATGGCTGATGCCCGGTGGAGCTGTTTAGGCAGCTATAGAGGAGACTGGCTCTGGATCTCCCCCTCAGCTGTCACCTACCCAGCCGGACATTGGACATGGTTTGTCCTCGTCTCTCCGCTGTGTTTTCCTCTCCTCCCCCGCCTTCCGACGAGTTGCCAAGGATCTGCTGGGGCGGAGCCATTTCAGTGGCCGATGACCGGTGGGTTATGCCTGGATGCCTAGGGAAGGGATCGGCTGGGGATCTCCCCTCCTGGCCGTCCCCTACCCTCCAGGTTTTGCTGTGGTTGCCTGTCCTCTTGCACCGCCTCCCTAGCGACGACGGAGATGCATGAATCTTGCTTCTCCCGGCGGGGGTTCAGCAGCGGTGAGTACTGCGGCGCTGCTGACCAGTGCCCCGAGCTTGTTTTGCTTCTTGAGTTTTGGGGAGGCGCTCCCTCCTGGTCCCCGCTGCTGCCTCCACCTCTCCGGGGCTGTTGCCTGGTGCCCAAATCTGACTTTCCCCTGTCTTTGCGGCATTCTGAATGGCGATGCTGCTGCCCCTGGATCCCCGGGTGTGTGTACGTCGACGACCCGCTTTGTGATTGGCGGTGTCCTGCCCTCCTCCCTCCGTGGTCATGTGGCTTCCTCCCCCATCCGACCCTGCGTAAAGCCTTCGAGTCTGCTGCCTTGTGGTTTTCGTGTTGGATTTTTGTGTGTTCCGCCATTTTGGGTTGATGCTGTCGGTTCCTATGGCCTGGGTCCTCCATCTTGGCGGTTTCGACCTATCCTCATTGTTGCTGGACTGCTCCTTGTTCAACTGTCTGTTCTTTTCCTCAAGTCATCCCCTCCCCTTTGGTCTCCTACTCCCCTCCCATCTTATACTATCACCAATTCACAGGATGTTTATGATTGTTGGTCCCCAGCCGGTTTGTATGTCTTTTACTGTGACTGTTTTGTAGGTACTTTCCCTCTTGCCGGTCTGCCTGACCCGATTATGCATTCCTTACCCCTTTTTACCATTCCCTCCTACCTTCCAGGCCCCATTTGACGTGTGTCTTGGCTATGCTATGCGCTAATAACCCATGTTATTGTGTATTCACTGTTTTTCTCCTATGTTATACTTGGCTCCTGTAACTGATGTAATTTTGTAACTTGTAACTTGCTGATCCTCATGTAAAGCGCTCTGATACCTCTGGGTCTAGCCAGCGCTATATAAATCTCTGCAAATAAAGTAAATAAAAAAATAAACTGATATCCTACAATGTCATTATCACTTTCCACTTTTTTTTTCTTTACGCCTTCAACTTTCTCTTCAATTGTTTTCTTATTTTCAACCTCAGTTGAATGTTTGATATATTTCCGTTTTGGACACACTACATGTTTCTCATATATTGGATATCCACCTAAATGAGGAGCATAAACTCTTCTTAAACGTTTGTACTCTCTTACACAATTTGCATCAGCACTAGGCTTTTTCTCATCAAAATCTATCAAATACAAACCAGACAATGTTATTACTCAAGACCAAGCAATGTATGACATTCCCTCTTTGAACAATATTTACAAAAGCTCTGTTTATACTTAAACCTTGACATTTATGAATAGTTACTGCATATGCTAAAGATAGAGGATACTGTTGTCTACGTACATGCAAGTCTTTTACAAGCAAAAAAACATACAACACAACGCCCAATCTGCCTTACCTCATTTTTTTTTAGATTTTTTTTTTTTTAGATTAATCTGGTCAAATGTTATAATCAAAAATTCTATTCCATCTCTATTTTGAAAATTAACAAAATCAACAACTTTTCCCATTGCTCCATTTACTAAACCTTCTTCTACATACATGTGAACTCTTTTCTAGTTTTAGTTTTAGATACAGACTTTTCCAAAGAATCCAAAATAGCTTGTAGATTCTCAGTAAGAAGAATTGTTACTCCCTGGTATTCAATTTTGTCAATAGCTTTAATTTCCAGAATTTGTTGTTTTTCCAGTTTGAGTAGCTGTTCATTAAACGTAGAACACTCTTGCAGTGTTGGCATTAGGCAAACTATAGATGTGTTTTCTACAAGCATATTGTACATTATTTCTGCTGCTGTTTTTTCAGATGTAAACAAGTTCCTTAGTAGCCGACTTTCTAAAGCTTGTTTATCATGTTTTGTCAACATACCGATTCTTATGTCTTTAAAAATATTGCCATATTCTTCATCACCTGCTTGTCGCATATTCTTAATTAGTGCTTTATATTTAAAGTTTAACCAAATATTTACATTCCCAATACTTGTCAAAGATTTCCTTGTTTCATCATGGAGAAGTGTTTTAAAAACAGGTTGTCCTTTAATGGGAGTAAGTTGTAGTAGGTCTCCAAATACAATTAAATGTTTTCCTCCAAATAGAACATCGTAATCTGTTTTTAAAATCTGTTGCATTCGCAAGTGTACTAACCTAAGCATTATGTTTGACACCATGCTCACCTCATCAGTGATTAAAAGTTTTAGGGGCATATTAGCAAGACCGGCGATAAAATTATCGCCGTTTTAGCGGCAGGAAACTGCCGCTAAAACGGCGATAATGGGCTTGCTAATATGCGTTATAGAATTCCAATAGAAGCCCAGGTTAGATGTGCAGGACATCTAACCTGGGCTTCTATTGAATTCTATAACGCATATTAGCAAGCCCATTATCGCCGTTTTAGCGGCAGTTTCCTGCCGCTAAAACGGCGATAATTTTATCGCCGGTCTTCCTAATATGCCCCTTAGTTTCTTCAGTACTCTTGAGACTTCATAACAAGCTTCTCCTTATAGATTTTGATATTCCAATTTACTATCAAGTTCAACAGGTAGCATAAGTAATCGATGTATAGTAATACCTTTAATATTGTGTACTGCTAATCCAGGTGGATCTATTACGACACAAGATAAATGTGATTCTGTAGTTTGGGTAGATAATTGGTCAAAACTTTAACTAAGAAACTTTTTCCTGTTCAAGACTGACCACTAATGTACAATAGAACGGGTTGAAATGATGAACATTGGCATTCTTTTTTTCATGGAGCAAACCGTGTTCTACCTGTTGTTTGACTTGTAGATATATTTCTTTTTGTTCAATATTTAGTTGCTCCTCTAACTTTTCAAACTGAATATTATCCTGTTGTGCTTGGTGCATTGCAGTTTCTACCTCATTCATGGCTTTTTCTGCTTCATTTTTAATAATTGGTTGTCCCAGTGGATCTTGACTCAGTGGACCAGAACTTTGACAGCTTTGTGAACTTTCTCTAGCTATTTCAGCTGCAATAGCACCTACTTGTTCAATCTCATCATTTAACATTTGTAAGTAAGTTGGAAAAATTGTACTCTGAATGCTGTCTTTAGTTGCATTAAATGAATATTCATAGCAGTCAAAATCTCCAAGTAATTCTGTTTCACTACGCCAAGGCTTGAACAGTTGCAGAAGTGCTAAATAGAAAAATTCTCTTATCTGCTGTTTCACAACTCAGTTTTATGTGGTTAATAAGATTCCCTTTGACATGTTTCACTAAACATCCATCACATCCAGTTACTGCATATTTTTCTTCTTTTATATTTTCTCTAACATTCTTTTCAAACCTATAATGCTGAAGTATTTTATACAGACGTAGGTTTTCAAGATGTGGACTCCTTTTGGGATAGTATGTAGCCAACATATTAGTTTTGACAATATCAGTACTTTCCGGCTCATACTGTGCTAAGTATTTGATTTCTTGTAAAGATTTCAATACTCTATTTTGTGTGGAGGCTAGACCTAGACTTATCCAAATGATTCCTCTTGACTTTGAATATAAACTGGCTGAACTCAAGCGATCCGAACATTCGTAGGATCCGATCTCTCTATGGGAAAGCATGTTCAAGCTGAAGCGGTACAATTTCTTGCTAAGACTCTTTTCTGATGAAATTTCTTCCCACATTTCTTTCATCTCTGACTTTTCAGATTTTATAATATATGATGTAACATAATGAGCAACAGCAATTGAATTATCTGCAACAAACTGAATATTCATGTTTGCATTCCACATTTTTTAAATAACTGGATTGTAGTCATTAATGTACTTTGAAGCTTCTGCTCTTCTTAAGTTGTATGTATTCTTGGGATATTTTTTGCTGAGAAAAAATTATTTACTCTTCCTTTAGAAATTATAGGATGTGGGAATCAAAAACGATATTTTGTATAAAATTTTCCTTTACATTTACATTTCCGTCTGCAGTATTTCCCACATCTATGACTTTGAAAGCGTAAAACTTGTTGTCTCAAGCTCTTTTCTCCTCCTTCTCTTGGAATGGCACATGGAACATACTGTTCGATGAAAGACAAAACAGTTTTATCACTATCTGTTCTAAATTTTGGTGCATCCTTTATCCGTAATAGCATGCGTATATGAGGAGCACCTCTGGCTTGGTACTCTTTTCGCCAAAAGAAATTAGTTCCCTCTCCAAGCGGTGGAACACTTTTATTGCAGATAAATGGCATCATAGCTTGAAACCTATGGTTAAAATATCTGCAGACATTTACAGGATCCAAACAACTGAGTTCTCCAGCTGTCTTCAGTTCAATATTTTTTACATTTGAATTTGCTTCTCGAAGGAATTCAAGTAAATCATCCCACGCATATTCAGCACAGCTAAGGGTTAGAAACTATGTAGGTGTACCTAGGTTTCTTAACATGCATTTAAGTTCACCATGACGTTGATACCAATATTCATTGGTGCCACGTTGGCACGCCATCAAATTAATTAACTGAGATTCTACATTTTCATCTCTTTCTTGAACCTTGTCCATGAACTCTTTTGCAGAAACATGTTGAAGATGAACTCCTGTTTTTAATATAAGGTTTACTGCATATGAAAGTGCAGACAAATCACTTACAAGCAGAAGATGAAATATATATGGAATGCACTGCCGAAATCTTGGATCTTAACAATACATTCTGAAGCTGGAATCCGTACAGCTCGCTCATCAAATCGTCCACCTTCTCCAGTGGGAATAGCTGTGGAAAACGATGAGCTTCTAACCTTTTTTCCCATACACTCATGGGAGTTCCCTTTGCTTCTTTCATTTGAAATAATTCAATACTGTCTCCTAGGATTTCTTTACAATTCAGAGGATGTATAGTATAATGTTCATAAATCTCTTCACTTCTGGACTTGTCCACTTTTTCAATTTGGCCACTTGAGATTACTGTTTCATCTTGTAAGCATATTACTTGTTCATCAACATTTACATTCTTATAATAAATATTATTCTGTACCAGGTATAATGTAGCCTTTTGAAGTTTATTAACATCTACAAACTCTTGCCAGCTTTTTCTACTCGTTATTAGTACACCATTTACTAGAATAACTACTGGCTCATTTTCCTCTCTCTCTACACCAACAGTTGCAATGTTTTTCTTAAAATCTAAAGGTAAGCACACAACTCTTTGTTTGAAACCTTTTTGCAGATCTGTTGGTAGCAACTTACCTGTTTTAGGCTCCATACGAACTATGGCCTGAAATGGGTGTACAGATTGAATAAGAATAGACTCATATACATTTAAGATTTAAATCTGCCAGTTCCTGAGGAATAGGTACCAACTCTAAGTTGTTATGGACTGCTCTAGCTGGCATTTTGTTTTCTTCTAATTTGTTGTAACAGTACATACAAATAACTTGATCACTAGCCAACTCAAACTGACCTTTTATGAGCAAATAAAGACCAAATTGCTACCACTTATCATTGTTTTATTTTTCACTTTTTAAATATAAATCAACATTACTAGTTTGACTTCTATAGTGAGTACATCGACAACAAATACAAATATAGTTTGGTTTTTCAGACGAAACTGTGTTAAACTTTGTAATTTCTTCTACAAACTCATCAATACTAATCTCTTTCTCGTGTTCTTCAACACCTACAGTTATCAAACTCTCAATTTCTTTACACTCCTCTTCTGAACCGAAAAAACGAAACTGTATATCAGCACAAACTTTCTGAACATCTGATACAGAACCGTGCAAAAGAGCTGTGTTCATTTCACTTAAACATAATGCAGGACTTTTTACATAGTAAAGTCTCCTTACTAACTTCTGCATTTCAGAGTGGTGTACAGGGAACATTCTTAAATGATGAAAAGTACTTTGGTACACTTTTCCTGAAAGGCAAGCTGGAGAATGACCTTGCAACTTAGTATATTTTCTTATTTCACATGGATCTAGTCATTGTAAAATCTTAATCTTCTGTTTAACACTTTTTTTGGCATATCTCGTAAAAAATTCATAATATGTCAATAGATTCATGTTGAATACTGCAAACACTGCTACAATCCCACTTATATACAGGAACTTGTTTATGCCTCCCTTGAAATGCTTCAGGTATTACTTCTTCCACATTCCTAGGAACCATTTTTACCTTTGAAATAGGAGAACCATATTTCACCTCATAGTATCGACCACTACTATCAACTGCATGTACTAATGTGTTCTTTTGAAAATAGCTTTCTTCATTAAAGAAAGGCTCAGTACTGGAAACGTTTTACAAAAGTTACTTCTATTAACAAGTCTTTTTCTTTTGCTTTTCTCCTTCATAAACACCATTTTTTTATCCAATGTTCTCATTCTCTTCAATATTAATATAAATAATGTTTGTTTTATTTCAAAAGCTTTATCTACTACACTTTCAATCTGGTGCTTCTTCTTATAAGCTGCTGATCTTTTTTTATATTTTTTACAATCTTTTAATACATTTTGAATTACTCTACTTTTAAATATTCTTCTTCTTATATCCTTATACTCTTTCTGCCTTCTTGTGAGATGCGTTGTTTTTTGATAACTTGAACTTCTTTCAGCATGACAATTTTTCTTTTGTTTCTCATTTGTTGTAAAACTTTTCTTTTTTTTCAACATTTTCCACATTTTTCAATCTTTGTAAAAGTGTTTTAAGAAACTGTTTAGTTCTCTTACCAGAAGACTTTTTTTTCCTGTATAACCTTCTACCCCTCATCTAATTTCCTCTTTTCATTTTTTTTAAGTAATACTGTTTTTTTGTTCTCTTCTCTTTTCATGTTTTCTTGCCATCTTCAATTTTTTCCCCCAAACAAAGTAAATATCTAAAAAACAAAGAAGTTTCAATAGTTTGTTAAATCAATTAATAATTTAAAAATATTTATATATTAATATTCATAATAATCAATAAGCAGTTGCTTAGAATTACATTGGCATTCTCTCCATAACAAATAAATATGTACGATACCTAACTATGCACATTAGCAAAGCTGTAAATGTTTGAAACTCTGGAAGAAAACCTTTATAAATTACAGTATACTTTTATTTTCTATATTTACGTACAAGAAGATGTATGCATTTCTTTTTGGTCATTCAACTAGGCACTCATATTTTTCACTCAATATTCCAGTACTTCTCTAATACCTACCTAGGTAAATGATCTGGCCTTCAGCGACTGAAGGTTTGTCCAGCTCTATGTTGTAGAGCCTCTACATATGAGTCTCTAGAAAGGCTGTACAAATTTAGGTGTGTGCTTTAAATGGAAAGTGCACTTTGTCAAGTTTGAATATCTGTGTGCTGTCAAGACTGAGTTATGTGTGTACTTCTACATGTATTGTGACACGTGTTGTGCATCTGAAGATGCTAACTTAAAAACCATGTAGCTTTACATACAGGTGCACACATTTTGGCAGTTCTGCTTCAGCATTCAGTTGCAGAAGCAATTATCCATTACCTATGAAGGTGTCACGGAACCCGTCAAATATACTGTTTAATACCCACCTGCCCTGTATAATGAGGAGAAAGGAATACATATACCTCTTGTACACAAATTTAGAGAGCATGTGGTTTCCTGTAATTATTCAATGCTTCTCAAATGGGCACACATTGCCGGGGCCGATCGCCTACAGGCAAAACTTTCATGACGGACGGACTCCAGGCTAATTAATGCCTACGAGTTCTCTTTCCCTTCGTGTCACTGGAAATTAATCTCGGGAAGCTGCCTTCATGGCTAATTAATTAATTAATTAGCCTGGAGTCCATCATGAAAGCTTTGCCTGGAGGCGATCGGCAATGTGTGCCCATTTGAGAAGCATTGAATAATTACAGGAGACACCGAGCGCCAGACGCCGGAGAGTTGCAGGCACGCTGTGCCATTGAACCTAAATACAACCAGCTGATAAGGAGAGCTTTTTTGATTCAGGTCAATCATATACAGTCTGTTCAAACTGCGGTGCTGACAGTACCTATAATCTGATATCCAGGTGGAATCTTTATTCAAGGCCACACACAGACTCTACATATAGTCCTGAGGAAGACTCCCCTTTTGACGATCAATTTATCGCAATATTATCTGGGGTCGAAACGTCGACGCATACTTTCAAGTGCTATTGATCACCCATAACAATCAAGAATAACCAGATCGATTGCAAGTCGGGTTGAATCAGATTTTCATTTTTTCTCACACTGTGTCTAAATGTTTTGTCTTGAATATATGTTCATTTGTTATGTATATACTGTATTGTCGCATGTAAATAGGTTTATTTTCACTTCACGTTATGTTTCAATAAGTGTAAATACACATCATATGTCTGTGTGTGCATATATATGTCCTGTTCTCAGTGTTTTGAGTGCAAAGTTTTCACCAAATTGGTTATAAAATCACATAATAATTCAGAAGTACATGTGTTATTTTTTTTGGGCATTATTTTGATTTTTTGCATTAAATGTTAGTCTCATCTGAGAAGAGGGACCAATTGAGTAAATAAGTTGGACGCTTTTTATAAGCTGATAGGTGGCAGAACCACTGTTCGCTTAATTCACTAATCCCCAGGTTCTGCACATAACTGGGTCACCCCATTGCTTTATACTGGATTAAATGGAAATCTTGTCAGTCCTGCTTTAGCATTTAGTTGCAGAAGCAGATATGTAGGCGTCACAGACCCCTTTAAATTATTATTTCTGAAGGCATCAATGTGTGTGTCTGTGCCTTTTTCTAGTGACATGATACATAAAAAGAAGCCTACAAATACTAGAATACCTCCGTTTCACACCACAATATATAAGCATTATTTTCTCCTCATTATACATGGCAGGCAGGTATTGAACTCTGTATTTGAGTGCTTCTATGAACCCTACCTAAGTAACAGATCTGGGCTTCTGCAACTGAATGCTGTAGTACCTCTCACAACATTTGTGCAGCTGTATGATAAGCTACAAAGTTTTTAACTCTGGGTCATCAGCTGCACCACACGTGTCAGAATACATATAGAAGTACAGACATAACTGAGACATGCTAGCAGTCAGACATTCAAACTTGACAGAGTATGCTTTCAATTTAAAGCACACACCTCACTATCTACGGCCTACTTGCAATGTACCTTTGAACACAGTTATATCGACTAGAACACAGATTAATACATGTGCCAACATGTTTTAAACCTCACTTTACTCTAGAAGTTTGCTTAGAAAGTCAGAGACGACAACACCAGACTTTCACCAAAACTAAAATGTCAACTGTTCTTATACCACTCTTGTGAGTCTCAGTGTCTTTCTAAACAGCTCAATAAGTATCTCAACACATGCAGTTCATCATACCTCTGCACAAATCTTGTTAGAGCTACTACAGCCTTCAGTTGAAAAAGCCTGGATCCCTTACCTAGGTAGGTATCACAGTAGCACTTGAAAGTTCAGTACTTGCCTGCCCTGTACAATGAGCAGAAAGTAAACCATACATTTTCTTCAACACACATTTAGAGAGCATGTGGTGTGCAGCAGAGGAATTTTAGTATCTATTGGCTTCTATTGTGAGCTATCAGTGAATAATGAAGTTGCAAGAGAAAAGTGAGGTTTAAAACATGTTGGCAGATGGATTATTGTATATCCTAGTTCATATGAGTCTCTGGAAAGGTACAATTGAAGTAGGCCGTATACATTTAGGAGTCTGCTTTAAACAGAAAGTGTACTCTGTCAAGTTTGAGTACCTGCTTGATATTTATTTAAGGTGGATCAGCGAATCCACCGCGACGTTACAGTAGGGTGTTGCGCTGAGCGCCGCGATAGGGTCGCGACTCCTATAATGTGAGAATAAAAAATTATTTAACGCCCCCCCACTTATCTAAGCTGATTTAGGCCCTGGGGACCCCATCCCCCGGGGCCCAGCTAGTTTTTATGAATTTATTTATTTTTTAAGACAGGGGGGCCGCGTGGCTCCCACTTCCCTGGGCTAGTTTTACCCCCGAGTCCCCATCCCCCAGGGCCTGCCCTGTATATCATATATATATATTTATGTATTGTGGCTAATTTCGGCCCTCAACCCCCAGGGCCAGGCTTTAAGCTATAAAAAAAAAAATGGGTAGGTGGGCCCGTGCAGCCCTCCTACCTGGGCCGATATTGCCCCGGGGATCCCATCCCCTAGGGCATGCCCTATATATTATATATATATATATTTATGTATTGTGGCCAATTTTGGCCCTCATCCCCCAGGGCCAAGCTTTAAGCTTTTAAAAAAAAAAAATGGGTAGGTGGGCCCACGCAGCCCTCCTACCCGGGCCGATATTGCCCCAGGGATCCCATCCCCCAGGGCAAGGCCTTGACTTTGAGGACCACGGGGAGAGCCTCAAGGCCCCCGCGGTCCCTGCTGGCTCCCCGCCTCCTGCGGGAGCCGGCATTGCTTATGGGCAGAGGGAGCTGCAAAGATGTATCTCCTGCTGCCAAAAAGAAATTCTGCTCTGCTTCATGGAAGCTAGAGCATTTTTCCTGCTCTCGCTTCCATGAAGCGGACCAGAGTAGTGCTCCCACCAAGCCATAGCAAACTGCAATGTCCCGGTGGGCACCCCATGACATTGCTGGAGCCGTCCCTGGAGGGTGGCAGTCCCCAGGGCCACTTATTGCTCCATGAGGGGCCCACGGGGTCCCCCTCCAACAGTATATTAGCCCTGGGGAGGTGGTGTCCCCAGGGCTGTGTGGGGGGCTGGAGCCCCCATGCACAATTATACAAATTGCCTCGGGAGGTGGTTGTCCCTGGGGCTGTGGGGGGTCTGCGTGACCCCTCCTGCATTTAACATACATAGTCCCTGGGAGGTGGCAGTTACTGGGGCTGCGTGGGGGCGCAGAAGCCCCCAATGCATTTATTTATAAGTATAGCCCGGGGACGTGACAGTCCCTGGGGCAGCGGGGGCTGCCTGCTCCCCAGAATTTCCCAAATTTTGCCCCAGGTTGGTGGTGGTCCCCTGCATCATTATTTTTGAATTTTTGATTGCCCCCGGGACCTTGCCCACCTGGGGGCTTAAATAAAACGAGGCGCGGGAACCCGCGCTTCATTTTATTTTTACATTGTTGGTGGGATTCGTGGATCCATAGTGAATCTTGCCAAAAAATCAAAAAAATAAATGCTTCTTTTGGCCCTGGGTGTCCCACAGGCCTAGGGGCTCAGGGTATTTCTACCCTGCCCCCTTTTCTAAATTGTTAACTTTTTGTTAACCTTTTTCCTTGTGACTTGGTTCAACTGAGTCACAAGACGGCTGCCAACACTTCCTGGTTTGAAATGTTGGCAGCCAATCAGATTGCAGGCACGAGATCGGGAAGGTTCGGGGATCCTCCGCGTCCCCAGTTGTATATCTGAGAAATATTTACATTTCTCTGGAACTACTGAACGGATTTACACCATTTAACAAAAAGAGTGCTTTCTGAAGCAAAAGCTACCTTTTTGCTAAATTTGGTGCAATTCCATTCAGCAGTTCGGGCTGTAGCCGTGTCTAAAGTTTCCTATGGAAATTAACATTGAGGAAACGTGTTTTGGGACCCCCCTTTTTCTCGACTTGACGAATCACCCCGAAACTTCCAACACAGCAGCTGACCTTGCCGCCCTATTAGTTTTGAAAATTTCGCGAACATTCGTCAAACGACGTCAAAGATATTGGCAAATCACAAATCGATTTTCCTATGGAAACAAGGTCCTAACTATAACTACCTACTGGCGACTGCCAGTAGGTAATGTGTGTGTGTGTGTGTATATATATATATATATAAAGGAGGGAAATGGCACCATTCTGTTGCTTGCGGCATCTGAGGAAGGCTGTAATAGCCGAAATGCATCATGCTGCGCAACTTTCGGTGAATAAAGGGTTCCCGCAACAATCCCCGCTGTGTCCTTGGTTCACTTCAATTCGAGTGGTCTTCTTTTGTATATTTTCCGCGTAAGGCCAGAAACGCGGTACAAGGACCCGCCCTATCAAGAGTCCCGGGAGTCACTGGCAACGGACTCTCTCTTCAAGGTATTGAAATACCCAGGACCGCCACGAGAACGGGCCATGCCAAGTGGCCGCTGCCAGGTTGCAGACTTTGACTTCAAGGGGGAGAGGGCTGATTACAGCGTTTACCACGGCCTGGACTGTTCCGCAATTGTGGCTGGGGCGTAGGGGACTTGAGGGTTCTCTGGACACCATTATTGAAGTTTGTTGCCTGCCACTATCTGGCCCCTCCTTCACATGGTATTTCACAGCGCTCACTTGAGTATTATTAACCCTGCTTTTGGTACTTACCACGATGTTGCACGCTGGGAGCTGTAGTCTCGGATTTGACTGCAGCTGTTCCCAATCAAGCAGGGTCAGCTGATCTCCCATGTACGGGAGCACCGTAGGAGGTTAAAGGAGGGAAATGGCACCATTCTGTTGCTTGCGGCATCTGAGGAAGGCTGTAATAGCCGAAATGCATCATGCTGCGCAACTTTCGGTGAATAAAGGGTTCCTGCAACAATCCCCGCTGTGTCCTTGGTTCACTTCAATTCGAGTGGTCTTCTTTTGTATATTTTCCGCGTAAGGCCAGAAACGCGGTACAAGGACCCGCCCTATCAAGAGTCCCGGGAGTCACTGGCAACGGACTCTCTCTTCAAGGTATTGAAATACCCGGGACCGCCACGAGAACGGGCCATGCCAAGTGGCCGCTGCCAGGTTGCAGACTTTGACTTCAAGGGGAGAGGGCTGATTACAGCGTTCACCACGGCCTGGACTGTTCCGCAATTGTGGCTGGGGCGTAGGGGACTTGAGGGTTCTCTGGACACCATTATTGAAGTTTGTTGCCTGCCACTATCTGGCCCCTCCTTCACATGGTATTTCACAGCGCTCACTTGAGTATTATTAACCCTGCTTTTGGTACTTACCACGATGTTGCACGCTGGGAGCTGTAGTCTCGGATTTGACTGCAGCTGTTCCCAATCAAGCAGGGTCAGCTGATCTCCCATGTACGGGAGCACCGTAGGAGGTTAAAGGAGGGAAATGGCACCATTCTGTTGCTTGCGGCATCTGAGGAAGGCTGTAATAGCCGAAATGCATCATGCTGCGCAACTTTCGGTGAATAAAGGGTTCCCGCAACAATCCCCGCTGTGTCCTTGGTTCACTTCAATTCTAGTGGTCTTCTTTTGTATATATATATATATATATATATATATATATTCACTGAAAAAACCATAGGTTTTAGGGGCGTTATAGTTAGAAATTAGCATTTAAAAAACCTTTGAAATTCACTGAAAAAACCATAGGTTTCAGGCACGTTATAGTTAGAAATTAGCATTTAAAAAACCTTTGAAATTCACTGAAAAAACCATAGGTTTCAGACACGTTATAGTTAGAAATTAGCATTTAAAAAACCTTTGAAATTCACTGAAAAAACCATAGGTTTTAGGGACAGTTATAGTTAGTTGGACATTTCACTCGTACAAAACCATAGAAATTCCCCCGTTATAGTTAGTTCAGCTAACTATAACTCGCGTCCCGCAATGCACTGCTGATGACGTCACATATTACATCACTCATGATATGGTCAGTGACATCACTGATGACATCACTGATGACATCTCAAATGACATCACTGATGACATCATCCAGTGACTGTGTTTCTGTAAAGTTTAAATATTTTTAATATATAGGGAAAGGTGTATTGAAGAATGAGTGGGTGTATAAGTGTGTGGATGAAGGATTTAGTAGGTGCGTGTCTGACTCTATAAGTGAGTGATTAAACGTATCTTACTGAATGCAAGGGTTAGTGACTAAACTGGGTGAATGTCTGTAACCGTCTGTCTGTTGCTGTGTAAGTGGCTGCATGGGTTTGTGAATAGCTACATGAGTGTCTATATGAGTTATTGATTGGTTGTCTGAGTATCTGTATGGGTGCCTGAGTGTTTGTGTGGGTGGGGTGTGTGCGACTCTGTGCATAGATGTGTGAGTGGGTGATTCACTGGGTGGATGGTTTCAAGAGTGCATCTGTGATAGGCTGTATGGGTGGGTAAGTGTGTGTAAGAGTGTGTTAGTGAGTGAATGTATGTCCCAGTGGTACATGTGTGAGTAACTACATATGTGAAAGGCAGTATATATGTGTGTTGGAGTATATAAATAGCTATAAGCGAGAGTGTGTGATTGTGAGAGTGACTGTATGGATGAGTGTGTGCTTGTATCAGTGATTGTATAAGAGCTTAAGAATGTGCTAGTATTTGTATGAGTAAGTGAGCTGGTGTGTGTATAACTGTATAGGTGAGTAAATGGCAGTGTGATTAATTATTTGCATGACTGACTAGGTGTATGAGTACCTCTATGGATGAGTGGCGGTGTTTGAGTGTCTATATAGGAGTATGAGTGCATATGATAGTCCTGTACTGAGTGACCGTACGTATGAGTGACTGTACGGGTGAGTGAGTGGATGTGTGTGTGTAGACCTAAGAATCAGTGAGTGGGTATGTAGTTATTGGTGTTGGAGTGTCTATGGTTTTGCGAATGGCAGTGTGTAATTTAGAGTGGGTGTATCAAAGGTTATATTAGGGTGTGAGGAGGTGCATCAGATCATCACGTGGATGATGTCATCAGTGATGTCATTTGAGATGTCATCAGTGATGTCACTGACCATGTCATGAGTGATGTAATATGTGACGTCATCAGCAGTGCATTGCGGGGCGCGAGTTATAGTTAGCTGAACTAACTATAACGGGGGAATTTCTATGGTTTTGTACGAGTGAAATGTCCAACTAACTATAACTGTCCCTAAAACCTATGGTTTTTTCAGTGAATTTCAAAGGTTTTTTAAATGCTAATTTCTAACTATAATGTGTCTGAAACCTATGGTTTTTTTCAGTGAATTTAAAAGGTTTTTTAAATGCTAATTTCTAACTATAACGTGCCTGAAACCTATGGTTTTTTCAGTGAATTTCAAAGGTTTTTTAAATGCTAATTTCTAACTATAACGCCCCTAAAACCTATGGTTTTTTCAGTGAATTTCAAAGGTTTTGTAAATGACAATTTTTAAATGTATTAATTGTTATATTTATTTTTTTGATACTGATTTACTACATTTTTTTAAACTATTTATTTTTACATATTTTTTTTTTTATTACATTGTAATTACATTATACATTACATTACAAAATATACTTTCTCAGAATGAATTACTTTAGTTTAAATACTTTGCAAATAGGCAATAGACTTTTAAGTACAGTAGTTACAGTTGTTGCAATGGGCAACACAATTTCAAACACAATGCAACATTGAGCTCAATGTGAATTTCTAGTTAAATGCAATTAGTTACTTTATGGATTACTTTTCTAACCACAGGACTGGATCCTAGATTCAGTCCTGGGACATCTCCTGTAAACAGTTGAGTAAAAGCGTTTTGGTTACAGTAGTGATTTTTAAGGAATATTATTGTATTTTAAAAGTTGACACACAAACTTTTTCACATAGAATCACCAATGTTATCCTATGGGAGGAAATTCACTTAGCAGGTAAGTAGTGTTATCGTTACTTTTTCTTACTCAGTGGTGGATCCTGTATCCAGCACTGGTGCATCTCCTGTAAACAGTTGAAAGAATGCGTTTAAGTCATACAGGCGATTTTTAAGGAATATTTGTAGTTTGTGAAAATCGACACTTTGAAACTTTTCTGCTGAAAACCAGACAATGGATTCCTATGGAAGGAAATACAAGTTACTGGTAAGTACGGTTAGAATTACTTTTCAGGGTCAGTGCTGGGCTAAAAGATGCAGCACTGGGTTCTCTCCTGATAACAGGTGAGTAAATCGGAATTCGTAGTTCTGCTGATTTTAGAGGAATATTTGTATGTTTCAAAAATCGACACTTAGAAGAATTTCCAAGTGAAACCAGTCAATGTTAGCCTATGGAAGGAAATTCAAATTACTGGTAAGTGCGGTTAAAATTACTTTTCAGGATCAGTATTGGGCTCAAAGATGCAGCACTGAGGTCTCTCCTGATAACAGGTGAGTAAATCGGAATTCGTAGTTCGGCTGATTTTAGAGGAATATTTGTATGTTACAAAAATCGACACTTAGAAACTTTTTCAGCAAAAAGCAGGCAATGATATCCTATGGAAGGAAATTCAAGTTACTGGTAAGTACGGTTAAAATTACTTTTCAGGATCAGTATTGGGCTCAAAGATGCAGCACTGAGGTCTCTCCTGATAACAGGTGAGTAAATCGGAATTCGTAGTTCGGCTGATTTTAGAGGAATATTTGCACAATGGTGAAGGGAGGGGCGGGGCCTGAGGTGACATCTGTGCAAACGCGCCCCATGGCGCGTTTTAAGTTGGGGGATTATGTCCCCTTGAATCATGAGGGTCCCTGGGGTCCAACTAGCCCACCCTGTACCTCCAGTATGCGCCAGGGAGCTGCGTTGCAGAGAGGTGTTCAGAGGCCGCGCCCCTTTTGCACCTCTCTGCAACGCACCTCTGTGGCGCTTTCTGGACGTACCTGGTGGGCTAGTTGGCCCCAGGGACCCTCAGGATTGAAGGGGATTTCATTCCCCATCTTAAAATGCGCCACGGGGCCTGTTTGCACACATGTCACCTGAAGCCCCGCCCCTCCCTTCACCACTGTGCAAACGCGACCCGTGGTGCGTTTTAAGTTGGGGATTAAGTCCCTTGAATCCTGAGGGTCCCTGGGGTCCAACTATCCCACCAGGTACCTCCAGTAAGCGCCACAGAGCTGCGTTGCAGAGAGGTGTAAAAGGGGCGTGGCCTCTGTACACCTCTCTGCAACGCAGCCCCTGGTGCATACTGGAGGTTCCTGGTGGGCTAGTTGGCCCCCAGGGACCCCCAGTATTCAAGGGGAATTTGTTCCCCTCTGCAAACGCGCCAGGGGCGCGTTTGCAGAGTGGTAAAGGAAGGGGCGGGGCCTGCGGCACAATCGTTTTTTGGGGTTTTTTTCTCGAAGGGGGCTGTGTGGCCCCCTTCCTTTCTCTTTTTGGGCCCTGGGGACCCCATCCCCCAGGGCCTTACCCCTTTTTTTCATTTTTTTTTTTTTAAACGGGAAGGGGGCCGCGTGGCCCCTGCCGTGGCCGATTCCGGCCCCGGGGACCCCATCCCCCGGGGCATGGCCACTCTTTTATTATTTTTTAAGGAGGGGGCTGCGTGGCCCCTCTCCTCAGGCCTCCTTTGCCCCGGGGACCCCATCCCCCGGGGCAGGCCTTTATTTTTATTTTTTTATTTTTTATTTTTTTGGGGGGAGGGGGCTGCGTGGCCCCCTCCCGGGCCACTTATGGCCCCAGGGACCCCATCCCCCGGGGCCTGGCCTCTCGTTGGAGACTGTGGGGGGGCCCCCAATCCCCCCACAGTCCCAGCCAGCTCCCCGCCTCCTGCGCGAGCCGGCATTGCTTTTCCACATGGGGAGCAGCTAACATGCTGCTCCCCGTGTGGAAAAGCAATTAGTTTGCATTTTGAAAGAGAGAGCAGGTTTCCTGCTCTCTTTCAAAATGCAAACCAAGTTTGCTATGACAGGACGGGAGCCGCGATGCTCCCGTCCTGTCATAGCAAACTACAGTGTCCTGGGGGTAGGCACCCGGGACACTGCAGGAGCCGGCCCTGGGGGTGGTGGTCCCCAGGGCCATCACTGGCTCCAGGAGGGGGCCGCGCGGCCCCCTCCCAACTTGTTCAAAGCCCCGGGAAGGTGGTGGTCCCCGGGGCTCTGCTTTAAATCTTTAGTGCCCCAGGGAGGAGGCGGTCCCAGGGTGTGTGGGGGCTGGAGCCCCCACACAGGTTTTAAATTTAAAAAAACAGCCCCGGGGGTGGCGGTCCCGGGGCAGCGGGAGGCGCACAGCCCTCCCGCCATCATTTTTTTAAAAGCCCCGGGGGTGGCGGTCCCCTGGGCTTGGGGGGCCTTAGAGGCCCCCCCATAAACAATAAACCCCACCCCCGCATGCCCCCGGGACTTGGGCCACCCGGGGGCAAATTTGCATCGAAGCGCGGGAGACCGCGCTTCGATTTTTTTTTTTACGGCAGGATCCGCGCACCCTGAGCGCATCCTGCCGATTTAAAAAAAAATAAAAATGCTTTTTTCTGCCCAGGGGGTCCTTGTGGGACCCCCTGAGCAGACCTAGGGGGTCAGGGTGTTTCTACCCTGCCCCCTTTGTGCGTTTTGCGCACTTGTTTCTTTTTTTTTTCTCGGCGGGATTCGCGCACCCTAAGCGCATCCCGCCGATTTAAAAAAATAAATAAATGCTTTTTTCTGCCCAGGGGGTCCTTGTGGAACCCCCTGAGCAGACCTAGGGGGTCAGGGTGTTTCTACCCTGCCCCCTTTTTGCGCTTTGCGCACTTGTTTCTGTCCCTCGGTTCTACAGAGGGACAAAATGGCTGCCAACACTTCCTGATTTGGAGTGTTGACAGCCAATTAGCATGCAGCTCGTGATCGGGAGGGTGCGCGAATCCGACGCGGCCATAGATATATATGTGATTTTCCTTTTGATTTTCACAGGAACTACTGAACGGATTTACACCATTTAACAAAAAGGGTTCTTTCTGAACCAAGAACTACCTCTTTGCCAAATTTGGTGTAATTCCGTTCAGCAGTTCGGGCTGTAGCCGTGGCTAAAGTTTCCTATAGGAAAATGAATGGGGAAAACACGTTTTGGGACCCCCCTTTTTTCTCGGCCCCTGCTTGACGAATCACCCCGAAACTTTCAGGGTAGGAGCGGACCGGAGCGGGCCATAAAGTTTGAAACTTTCACGAAGATTCGTCAACCGACGCAAGAGTTATTTCAAATAGAATGTCGCGGATTTCCTATGGAAAATAGGTCCTAACTATAACTATCTACTGGCGACCGCCAGTAGATAATATATATATATATATATATATATATACATATATATATATATATGCCCTACTCATTAATGGCAACTAATCCATTTCCTAACACACATAAAGTGTCTGTTCGGTTTCACTATGAAATCCTTTAACATAAATCACTTTTTGAATATGTTGGTGTCCTGGATAAATTCCTTGCAGTCAGTGCTATTGCATTATTTGATGCTTGTGCTGGTGGAAAAACCTGGTTCTGTGACTAATCATCACATCCAAATTAAGGGCCTTATTTAGATCTTGGCAGATGGGTTACTCGATCACAATGGTGAGGTCCGCCGAAAATTAAATCCCATTATATCCAATGGGGTTTATATTTCAACGGATAGGATTTCTGTCATCCTTGGGCCGGAGTAACCAGTCCACCAAGATCTAAATCAGGTCCTAAATTCCAATGGACCTAAGGGACCAGCAATATTCTGCTATTGTGCCACTATACAAAGTATAAACACGTTTTTTCGCTGAGCATCACAATTCGTGTTTTTGATTTTACTTTCTTGATATGGCTACTCCTACTGCTGGAGCTGGCCAGCAAGCATCCTTGCAGGAGATAGCCACCCGGTTGTGGTGCCAAAAGTTAGAGGCTGTGGCAGTTGAATATCACTGCCTGGTATCGTTGGAGGAGGAAAAGGAGGAGGCAAGTGCCTCTAGTTCCTTGCGCCGCTACCAGGCCTGCCTCCAATCTGGCTATGCTAATGCCAGCGCCATCTGCAGCCGGGGTCCACTACAGTCCGAAACATCACCAGCCCCCCCCAGTCGTTGTCATCTGATCGCCTCCTCCACTGTGCCCTATGCAAGCTGGTGCTGCTCAGGCGAGGGGAGTGGAACCTAGTACGTAGGTGGCAGACATGAAAACTGAACTGGATGCCCTCAAAGCCCTTTCTAATTGAACATTTTTTGGGATGGGAGGACCTGTTGTGGGTGGAGAGAGTGGGAAGGCAAGTTGGGGAAAGGGTGACAGGAACATTTGGGGTTTTTGCTTGGGGAGGAAGGTGGCCCTGTTGTGGGTGTAGAAGGTGATAAGGGAAGTTAGGGAAATGGTGAGTGGGACATTTTTATGCTTCAAGAGGGGGTGGGCCTGTTGTGTTGGCGAGAGTGGGAAAGGAAGTTGGGGAAATGGTGAAAGGCAAATCGTTTTGCTTGGGGAGGGGGTGGGTCTGTTGCTTTTTAATGTATAAATAAATATATGGGCTTTATTTTTTTCTTTGTCTCTATCTGTCTTTGAATTGCTAGTTAGCGTAGCGTAGCATTGTTGTTTTGTGACAAGAGTGAGACAAGAAGCTGTACTATGAAATTGTCACACATTATACTGTACATCAACATTTCCTCCTAGACTTTCCCTACCTGAAGTCCCTTGCCCTGTATTTTTTCTTCAGTAGATTACTTACCTCTTCCTGCAGTCCAGTAATTATACCCAGCTACCAGAGTGGAACTGAGAAATAGAAAACTGGTTAATTCACTTTATTGCTTGATGAGGTTTGGCAGCACTCGGCCACCTATCAATGATACTGTATTCTAATTAGTGTGGTTACTGCCCTTGTCCTACCCCCTGCAACTATTGACCACTAATGGGGTCTGCCAACAACAGGCACAAAATTCTCAATCTTATCTATCTCTCCTTCCCAAGAACAACTTCAGTGCTAAGGTATTAACTAGTTCTTCTAACCTGAAAATATTAAGCGGTGTCTGTTACCTCTCTCAATCTTCCCTAACCTTCTTGCAGGGTTTCCTAAAGCGCCTTCTTAATGCTGGTGGTAGTAGTGGGCTAGCACTAACAGAAGACATCACAAAGTGAGTCCTACTCCCACCTAATCCAAATGAGGTGATATCCAACTGTAGACTTTATCAGGTGGAGAGTGGAAAGTGGAGAGGTGTGGTGCAGCGGCCAGGGCAGCTGACTTCGGAGCACAGGGTTCACGGTTTGATCCCCGGCTCCGGCGGCAGCTCAGCACCATGTGACTCTGGGCAATAGCTCACTTAATTTCCACGACGGCCCCCAGCGCCTTGAGACCCGTAAGGGTGAGTAGTTCGCGCTTTACAAATACGGATTTATGTATTATTATTTTATTTATTTATCAGGTGAATAATCCATCACAGGCAACTAGACTGAAAGAAAACACAGAGTTAGTGGGTAATCAAAAACTGAGACCGGACCACCACGACAAACATTCATAAAAAAACAACAACTTGCAATAGGAACTTCTAAGCAATCTGGGGAGCTAGTAATTTATTAAAAATGTAAAACTAAACTTACAAAAACCTCGAGTCAGGACTCAGGAGAAGGTTAGGTTACTCCATGTTGCATAGATTTTTTTAAGCAGCACAAGGCCTGATTCACAAAGGTAAAGTAAGTTACACTTTTGGTATCACTTTACTCTTGCAGTATAAGTTTACTACTAGTAGATTTTCAATTAGTAACTTTATGAATAGGTACTTTGTGAGTAGTGAGTAACCCCATCACTTTAAATGAAGTTACTATTACTACGAGTTTGTTACTATTCGTAAAGTTACTGCTCGTAAAGTTACTGGTAGTACAGTTACACTGCAAGAGTAAACTTACACCAAAAGTGCAACTTTACCTTTGTGAATCAGGCCACATAGTGCACACCAGTACTACCTATCATGGGACAGACATTTATTCTAACTAAGGCTAGGGGTGGACAGACCTTGTGAAGTTTCACTCCGCAGAATTCCGCTGAGTTACATAAAAACTCTGCAAGATTCTGGAGAGTTTTGCCAACAGGCAGAAATATGCATGTCACACTGCTCGCACTGCAATTTAGTGCCAGTAGCTTTAGCAGCACTGAAAAATCAGCGCAAATTGCACCATGCAGTGCGCAAGAGCGTGCAGCCATTCGAGTTGGTTTTGCTGCCACTCGAGTAGAAAATCTACTTGAGCAGCAGCAAATCTACTCAAGAAGCAGCCCTCTCACTGCAACCATTTGCGACGGCCCGCTTTAGAAAATGGTGCTGGGGACACCAGATCTCACTTGTGCTCACATTTCTGTAGCCAGCAGGAAAAATTTCTGCCATGCGGCGACTGGCAGAATTTGACCAGAACTCCTTGGTAGAAGAGTAACATGGAGTCGCCAAATTCCGCCAATTCCACGGACTGAATGAAACAGTGTTATGAAGCTTTCGTGCAGAAAAAGAAAAGGCCTGTGGAATGCAAAAAAGTAAATGTCAATATTGTTGAGTCAAGAAGACGGAAAGCTTCATGATGGATGAGGTCCAGGAGGGCAGAGCATTGGCTGGTGCAGTCATGTGCAGTTAACTAAGTGAAAACAATCTTTTCCCACCAATCTCAAAGAAGTAGCTGCATGTACCTGGCTGATCAATCTCACAAATGTCAATTGTCACAACATTTTGGTTAGTGCGTCCATCATGTGACATGTGTCCAGTGACCGTCCCCCTCAGAGCACAACCACTTAATTAGAGGAGTTTGACATTTGAGCCCCCACACTACTTTGAGGCATGTGGTATCTTGTTGAAGTAGATAGGCATTGTTCATAACTTCCTTCTTCTGGCTGTTGGGGTAGTGCCGTCTTGACTCTGAGTCCCTTCCCAAATGAGATTACGAGAGATATACCTGTAGTGTTGATGAATAAGAAGCAAAAGAATGAGAGCATTTTGTGTAGTTTTGTTAACTGAACTGACTAGTCTCGTAAGAACCTGAAAAAATGAAGACAGGAAAGGAGTGGACCATTTAAGTAATTATTAAATTTATAAATTTATATAGCACAGCTTAACAACCGTGAGGGTATTCAGGCGCTGTCCATGGGCACGGGGAGAAAAATTGATTTGCCCAGAATCACAGGATGATGAGCCGATGCCGAGACTAGAACCCGGATCGCCAGCTCTGGAGTCAGCGGCTCTGGCCACTGCACCACATCCTCTCCTATAGTGAAGTGTGAATCAAGTTTACACATTAGTTGAACAACACCCTCCCAGTCATCACACAAATCATCCCTCACTCAATATAGCTCTCATTGATGCAATAGTTACCTGTACCAAGCAAGGTGCACATTTGTCTATTGTATCTTTTCTTTTCCTAAGGAAGCAACAAACAATAGTAGTCTTGTATAATTAATGATCTTTACTGGCATCCCAGCTATGGAATGAAAAAAAGAAGGATAGGGATGGGAGGCATTGACTTCATGTCCTTTAAGTGAATGGGGAGGCTTCTTCTGTTCACAGTGGCCCAACTCCGCTCCACACATGTGAATACATGGTGGGGCTGCATAAGTCAGACACCAAATATCTAAATGTGCCTCAATATCCCTTTTTTCTTTTTTTTGCAAAGCAGTTCAAAGATAATGCATGAAAGTTTCGTTGTGGCCAACTTAGTCAGGGAAGTAGAGCTTGTCTTCAAAATCAGTGGGTTCACCCAGAACTTGATCAGTTAACATAATTGAGTCTGGCTAATCACCATAATCGTCCTCCTGTGTTTTTTAGGAGCAGTGTAATCTTGTGGTATGAAGTGTTGGCTCATTTTTTGTGGTCAATCTCTCCACGTTTTAAGGAAAGAGGCTGATCCTTGAGACTCTGACAACTGCGCCAGCTGCACTGAACACGTGGTCAGAAGACACACTAGGAACTGGACATGCCAGATCCTTTATTGCCAGCCTGCTGAGCTCTGTCCTTTGTTACATCTTCTCATACTAATAGACCAATAGGTTTTGATCTAGGTAGAACTTTTTGGGTCATCCAGATAGTCTTGGGCCATCCTCTGAATGGTCATTGGTGCTGACACTTGCTCGACCTCGGTTACCTTCAACTCTGCACTTGAATTAAGTCCTGCCACTTGAAACCAAGTCATTGCAGAGGTTGGGTCTGATTCTTCTGATGCTGGTGTTGAAGGTGTAAATGGTGTTGGTGGTGATGATTGTGATGGCTGTGAGACAACAGCACTGCCCTCTCTGGAAGTTGAAGGCTGCACACCAGAACCTTTGCCTGTGCCTCTAACTTCCAGCTGTTCTTTTTCTGGGTCTCTCGCTTGATCAGCAATCCAAGTCTTGCAAAGTGAAACATCCCCTTCTGAAAAAGGAATGAAAGTGGCCAGCGTTTTTGTTACCAGGAATCAAGTATTGTGGCACATATGTACTCTTTGGAGGACACAATCTCTCTTTGCAGCCTTGTATTAACAGTCAAGTGAAGGATTAAGCTCTGAACCAACTCATATGCTTCTTTGTTCATGCCGGTGAACCTTTGGAACACTTTCAACTGGTCCTGTCGTAGATGAAACAGCGAGATTGATTGGCTCATTGTACTGTCCTCCCTGCTAACTTCACCTGTTTGAAAACCTTAAAAGGAAAGTGCAATTGTGTCAGGCATTTGCTTGGGTCCCATCTGTCCATCTCCTTGGTCATGCTTTTCCCAGTTGCATCCCCTCCTCTTTGAAGGCATAGTCGGTGATAGGTCTGTTTTGCTAAAACAGACTTTGCAAAATGTAGTAGGTCATATTACAATTTGTTGGCACCTCCTGTATGAGGGTTTTAACTGATACCCTAGTAGCATGCTGAATAATCCTCAACTGCTTCCGGGCATTTAAAGAATGACTGAAATGACTGCTGATTTTTTGGCAGGTAGGCAGTATGTTGCTGACTATCTCTTCTTTTGTGAGAAAGTTCTGCAGAATCAGGTTGATGCAATGCCCCAGACACAGGACCCTGGAATATCCACCATCAGCCATGACCTTAGCTATATTACTGCCATTTCTGAGTCTTCTGGGTCAAAGCCATTCAAACACCTTTCTGTTAAACTTTTCCAAGATGTTTGCAGCTTTATGGGATTTCTCCATGGGTAACATCACTTCTGTTGCATGCTGTCGCACTTAAAACTTTCTTCAGTGCTGAGACCTGCAGATAGCCGTTGCCTATCCCCACAAAAGAGATCCAGTGTGCAGTGATGCACATGTATTGCTTGACAACTGGTACACATGTCTGTCATTAGGTGGAAAGTAAGAACAGCACTCTACCACATAACTTGGCTAACCTATTGCAGTACATCATGATAGAGTGCTGGAACAGAAACTCTGGCAAAATAGGTCCAGCTGGGAACTTTCCATTTCGGGCAGATGGCTGCCACAAATTCAAAAAATCCCAGTCTTTACGTAAAACAAAAAGGGAGGAGGTTCAGCGCTAAAATCTTAGCCAGCTTCCCATTATACATACATGCCGTTGGGTTTTTGTGTTTGTAGGGCTCCGCCTGCTTAAACATGCCTGTAATAGTAGCCTGATTTTTTTTCCTGTGTGGTGCCACTGACACAAGTGACTTCCAAAGAGAACCAGGAGGTGGTAGAATCAATGTGCATCTTGGGGGAATCACTGTATGTGGTGGAGGTATCTGCATCTGAGTCTTGTGCCATTTGGAGGTCGCTGATGCAGGTGATGCAGACACAATACACGAGACAGGCCTGCTTTGTGTAAATCTATCATCCTCTTCTTCCTCATGACCACCTTCTTCTTCTATCACCGTGCACTCAGCTGCTTAACCTCTCTCATCACAACCACTACCAGCAGTTATCTTTTTAAGGTGCTCCTTCCACCGCATTGTGTGATGCTTTCTCAGAAAGGGCGCTTGGCCTCCAGTACTCTAGTGCAAAACTGGCTTACCCGGTTGAACACTCGTATGGCAAATGGAGCATATTGCAATGCTATCCTTCTGCTGGCTAATTGTAAAGATGATTCAAACTGGGTAGGACAGCTTTTCTAGTGTTCCACGGCCAATGCCTACAAACTGGAGGTAGGTGGCTATGTTGTTTGCCTCTCTGCAGGGTGTACTTCGACTGTGGTAGTGGTGGATGCTGGTCTCGATGGGGGTCCTACAAATATGAAAGCTGGTGGGGGTGGTGGTAGTGGTCGTGGAACCAGATCCCTCTGAGCAGGTTGATTAGGAGGGGTCTTCTCAGTGTCCTCTGAGCTGCCCTCCATACTGAGAGTTGCGGGCTTATTGTCATCACTGTTATTTTCCATAAATCTAAGGCTTTTAGGAACTTTTCTTTTCCCTTGTCTCTCAGGGTGGGTCTCAGACTCGGCTGGGGTCCAATCCACATCCAGATCATCAGAAGCGGGGCTTGGAGAAGATGATGGAGTACCCTTTCTTTTTCATGCCCGAGATTATGAAGCTAATGATTTAGGAGCAACATTTTGATCAGCAGGAAGCTCAAGGTACTGTTCTTCTCCTACTTCAGGAAGAACTGTTGCTGGCTGTGGCTCCTGTTGTCAACTTTCCTACAATGATTAAGTACTAGTTTGCGGCTGATATAAATCCAGTTCACACTACTTGCTCATCGCCATGACTGCTGTTGCTGCATCGCTGAGAGATGTAGGATTGGGTTTAGCTTTAGGTTGCTGTGTGGCTGTTGAGGATGCAGCCTTTTGCTGCCCAGGAGAGGGTACAGCAGGTACATCACATTTCCTGAAAAAGGTGGAAAGTGGCATGCCAGTTGTGGCAATATCCTTCTTTTTCTCCTCCTCACTAGCCATTTTCTTGGCAGGAACACCCTCCTTTGGGGTCATCTTCAAGTTCTTTCTTATTTCTGGCTATTACCACTTAGCTGCACAAGTGGAAGCAGAGGTAGACTCAGGTGATGTGTGACAGCACTCACCTTCTATCTGGCTCTACTGTGTGTGATGATGTCTCTTGTGCACCTAAAAGCAAACAAACAAGATAAAAATCTGTGAAATGCAGCATTTGCAGTTTGAATCTGCAGAAAATATAATTTACTGAGGCCTCATCACAAATAATTAACAATATTGTATCCATTCCAAACCATAACATAATATTTCAATAACATGCAGATTAAAAGGTCTACTTTACTCTAAGGCCTATGAGATGCTTGTGGCTGACAGGGGGTGCAAGGGGAAAATGGGATTTTCCTTAAAAATATTTTTGCTAGTGTGTGCCTATGGCTGAAAGCAGATAGGAGGCGCAAAGGGAAAACGGAATAATCCTTAAAAACATTATTGCTGGTGTACACCTATGGCCTATGGCAGGGAGGGGCTGCGGGGGGAAATTGAATAATCCTTAAAAAAAATGTCCTGGTGTGCACCTATGACCTATGTCAGGCAGAGGGTGCTGGGGGAAAATGGAATAATCCTTAAAAAAATGATGGCTGGTGTGCGACCATGTCATTCAGGAGGTGCAGGGGGGAAGTGGAATAATCCTTAAAACAACTATTGCTGGTGTGTGCCTATGACCGGGAGTGGTTGCAGGAAAAAATCAAATAATTGAAAAAAAGTTATTACTGGTGTCCTCGTAGGGACTCTGAGAAATCCTATGGAAGGCAAGGAGGTACAGGGGAAAATTGGAAAAATTCATAGAAAACACTGTACATGCATACTAAAATCACCCTCAAGCACATTAAACTCACATCAAGGAAAAAAGAAAAAATGAAGAAAAAACAAAAAGTCATAGGTCTCCTCTATCAATGTTCCTAGAAAATGGTTTTGAAAAGTGGAAGAAAAGGAACAAACACACTGGCTACACAAAATGACTGCCCTGGCACATAACCACCAAAGGGAAAGACATGGACAACAAAAACAGCACACTGACTTGGCTACTGGCCACATGGCCACCAAGGGCAAAGGCATTGACAACAAAAAACACATGCAGGCCTTTGACAAAAGCAAAGGATACTAACTAAATAATGTCCTCCGTCCACGTGTCAATCAAGGGCAAAAGCATCGACAACAAATAACACATGCAGGCCAATGGCAAAAGCAAAGCACACTGACTACAAAATGGCTGCCGTGCACAAGGCTACTAAGGGCAAAGGCATGGACAACAAAGAACCTATGTCAAAAAACACACTGACTACACAAAACTAATGGCCACACTGCCAAATGGCATGGTGGACAAAGACAAAATGGTGGCCTATGGCAAACACACACACGCACACAATGGCCACATCAAAAATGGCCACTTGGCCAGCAAAGAAAGGAAGTAATGGTAAACAAAGAAGAAAACACTACCATTAATTTAGCAATGCCAAAAAGCAAAAATCATTTGTCAACTTTAAAAATTCACCAACTATAAATATCCCAAGGCATCACAAATTATCCCACCAAAATATATTAAAAACGTAAAATACATTAAAACAAAGTTAGCATTGAATCCAAGGCCACACAGTGCTGGCCACGTCATAGCACTTTTTAGGTCGAGCTCCGATCGACCTGTTATATCTGTTCTGTGGGGTTTGGCACACCCACCCATTGCCACTGGTTACTATCTGTGGCATTTAGAAATGCTGGCTTCTTATTGGTGCATTTCTGTAAGAGTCCCTCCTTTGTATGTTTAGCTCTCTTTCCGGCGATTTCACTCGGAGAGCATTTCTGTTGGCCATCACACAGTAGAGTGTGTGATGGCCTTCCTTCCCTCCTCCGATCTGGCTTTGCATATCAGGCTTTTTTTTTTTGCAGTTTTATTTAGCGCGAATTTGACTGGAAGGTATTGGAGTGCTTTACATGAGCACCAGTGACGTTACTCAAGGATACATTCATTTTTAGGTATGCAGGGGGGGATTAAGTGATTTGCCCAGAATCACCGATGTTGAGCGGACGCCGAGGCTGGAACCCGGTTCCCCAGCTCCAAAGTCGGCAACGTTGACCGTAAGGCCACGTTCTCCTCCTGCGCCCTCTCTGCAGCAACAGAAACAAAAGCGGTCTTTCACGCTGATGTTTTCTTTAGGCTTGTTATGTAAGCGGCTTCACAGACTCTGCCCGCAATATTTTTTTAAATATTTTTTAGCAAGCTCTCTTTATCTCCAAGCAAAACCAAAGCACCCATGCGCAGATTCGAATTTGTCCCACATTTAGTTCCCGGTTTTGCTTAGAAAGCATAGGTCAAAATCAGTGGTGGCTCGCCGAGGGAGTGGTGCGGGGCAGTGGGGCGGGGCGGGGCGGGGGAGGGGCAGGGTGGGGTGGTAGTGAACTCGGACATACGACGGACAAAACTCAGAGGGAGTTCTGTCCGTCGTAAGTCCGAATCCACTACCCCCACCCTGCCCCTCCCCCACCTGACACACCGCCCCGCACCACTCCCTCGGCGAGCCACCACTGGTCAAAATATAGTTTTAATCATCCACTCACCCCGTGCCTCCATTAAATGGCAGGCCCACTCTGCTGGCAGCAATTTTGTGTTCGCCTGCTAGGGTGAACTATTGCTTTCAAAATGGAGTGCGCGCCCAGCATGTGAAATCGCCACTTCTTTTGTAAAACGAAATGCTGCCTTTTAAACTAACCACTCTACATAGCAGGGGTCAGATTGCTTGGCTGATAGGAGTGGCAAATATCACTGTAACAAGTTGCCAAGGTGAAAGGTGGCGAGAAACTGAAACGTGAATGGGCCACAGTGACAGGAGAAAGATAGCAGAAACAACTCCTGAATGCCCAGGCAAACATCACAGATGCAACTTTGTTGTTTCACCGAAAAACGCTCGCACAGATGGCAACGCTGCTGTTCTCTCTTAATCGCTTGTCTTCCACAATAGGAAGCATTTTCGCATTTTAGACTAGTGAAAGAGCTCGACATCTGATTCCCTTTAATGGCTTGCCCCATTACATCTCCCTGCGAGATCATTTTGCAGCCTGCCCAGCTCCACTGTTCAATCTAAATGTCAAAATGGAGCTTCCATTTGGCTCATGTGTTGATAATGTGTCTCCTCTCGCCACCTACTGACATTTAAACTCAGCGTAGAGCGAGCGCTCAGAAGCCAGGAGTAATTTAGAAAGTTGCTTCATTTACGAAGTTCACATGAGACTGAAGTCAGAAATAAGTTCTCTAAAAACATTGATGGACTAACTTTTCTGCTTCAATGCGAGACATTTATCAGGAGTCCCAAGGCAGAAGCAGGATACTGAGCTCAGATTGTGACCATCAGACTTTTTTACTATTGTGTTGTGGCGCTTAACCGTACCTTTGAGCTGAAAACTGAGCATTAAGTTTACACCTTGACCCTCAGGCTATCGAGGCCAAGCACCCCAAGACTTACTCGGAGACGTTGTGTGCGATTAAAAACTTATAGCTCAATAAACCAAGCACTATCAGTCAATAAATCAATGTTCAGGCAGTTCTTTCACTTCTGCACACAATACAATATGGTAGGTAATAGAGGGCATTGCATGTAGCACACTGATCTCTCATGTAACAGTCACAACATCTGCGGTTGTCCCAGTGGAAACAAGCATTTGCAATGCAATAGGTCTTGCATTTGCGAGGGATTCAGCTATTGCCATTGTAAATGACACTTCCTTTTATTTATGTGTTGGTTTTTAAGACATATAAATAAACGGCATTGTCATTTACAATGTCAATAGCTTAAACGCTCGAAAATGTGAGACCTATTGCATTGCAAATGCTTGTTTTTTGTTTATTACAGGGCAGGAGGGAGAGCAAGAACACGGACAGCTGCTGTGGACAAGCAACAACATGGACAGCAGTGGGGGCAAACAACAACACAGACAGCAAGAGGGGGCTAGTAACAGCATGGGCAGTGGGAGCTGAAAAGAAACAACATGGACAGTGGGTGGGGTGGGAGCAATGTCAGAGGGAGAGCAACAAAATTGACAGCAGGTGGGGCAAGCAACAAAACGGATAGTGGGTAGGGACAAGGAATAACACTGACCACTGGAGGGGAAAAGCAACAACAAGGACAGATAGGGAAGAGCAACATGGAGGGTGAGGCTACATGGAGTCTGTGATGGAGACTGCTGGAAAAGACACACATTCTAGTTGAGTGCTTAGACAAAAAGAAAAAAGTTGCACCGAATTAAGAGAGCAGTGGAAGGACACATACTTCAGCCATGCTCTATGGTTGGGACAAACACTAGAAGCAGAAGTTAATGACACATGCACAAACTTATGAATATGAAGCAAATGACAATGCCAATGAAGCCAATCAATGGTAAACAATGGGCGAACTCGAAACCCCTGTAAGCAAACAAATTGCCTTGCAAAAGAAAGCGCATGGGCTGTCTCAGGTGAGACCTAAAATTGATGATTGCCCCTAGATACAGCTTTGCATTTGGCATCATGCTGATCTGAGTCCATGAACAATGACTGTTGCAGATACACACCAGCATCGAGGCCTTTATATGGGATGAAGCTAAACCCACCCTGAAATTACAGAAATTGTGGGTACACACTATGTCAAGATGCTAATGACTCTGCCCACTGGTGCTGCATAGGTTGGCACCAGTCTGGCATAACACTGGCATCAAAACTGAGGTAGAGTCTATTCACATGGGATGACTGGAGAGACAAGGGCATTTGGACATTAGAACAGCTGATAGATCACCCAAAGCTTTTCTGTATCTTCACATTAAATTAGGACAGGAGTGGTACTGCTATTGACAATATCAACAGCTCCAACGCAACCTAAGAAGCTACCTCAAGGTTACCAGCCTTTATTGCACAGACCCCATTCTGAGGTATCTAAAGCTGTGGGGTCATTTTCACGATCTGGTGACAGGCGTCTGATGTGCTCATCTGTAAGACAATAGGGCTTTTTATGCAGATGTCTCCCCACTTTTTGCCCCCACTTGGACAACTAGATGCTGGTTTTTGACTCGGACAGTGCTCTGAAGCCTGCTAACCAGGCTCTAGTGCCAGTGCTCTTTCCCTAAAACTGATATGTGTGAATTGGAAATCCCAATTGACAGAGACTTTACCCCCTTATAAGTCCCTAGTATATGGTACCAGGAATATCCAGGGCATAGCTGGTAAAGGGGTCCCCAGGGATGCAGCACAGCTATTAGAAATTGGGTTTCTGGTTGGCAGAGGTATGCTCCCTGTCCAAGCAGGAACCATAATCCTAGTCAGGATAAGTCAAATACACACTAAAGGATAACCTGTACTCACCCTCTGGTGGCTTGGGACAGAGTAGTCAGGCTTATCTAAAGAGGCAATGTGTAGAATATTTGCGCAACAGACTCCCACAGCAACACAATGAAAATACCACAAAAACATTCTAAGAAAAAAAAATATTTTAAAGGTCTGGCAATTCTATTTATTTTACAGTAATTTCAGTGGGTATAGTTAAATAATTAAGTTTAATGACCAGCACTAATCCAAAATTAATATTCATTGGAATGGGAATAGTAAATTAATTAAATTTAGGGTCCAGCACCTACCCCTAATTAATATTAACTGGAGTGGGAATAGTTAGTCATTTAAGTTTAGTGTCCAGCACCTACCCCTAATTAATACTACCTGGAGTGGGAATAGTAAATTATTTAAATTTAGTGTCCAGCACCTACCCCTAATTAATAGTAATTGGAGTGGGAATAGTAAAATAATTAGGGGGTCGATTACGATGTTGGGCGGATCGCCACCGCCCGCATGGCGGTGGCGATCCGCCCGCCATAATCGCCCGTCCGCCAACAAATTCCCCCCGCCATATTACCATGGCGGAGGGGAGCCCGGCAGACGGTAAGACCGTCCGCATGTTTTCCGCCCGGCCGAACAGTCGACCGGGCGGAAAAGGGTTTAATATGGTGGCGGTGTCTGCAAGACACCGCCATCCATATTATGATGCCGGCGGAGATGAGCCTTTCCATGGTGGCGTCGCCGCCATGGAAAGGCTCGCGGTCTTTGCTGTTGGGGGCCCGTTGCGGGCCCCCAGGGTGTTGGGGGGGGTGGAGGCTGCACATGGGGGGTACCATACCCCCTGCATCTGCATGCACAAGGTGGCAGGCACCGCACGGTGCCTGTCACGTTGTGCATGCAGATGCACAACATGCATTTCCAGCACTGTGGCGGGCGGTGTTGTGAGCACCGCCCGCCACAATGCTGGAAATGGGGATGCCACCGCCACCGTGGCGGTGGCATCCTAATCACATGTGCGGGACCGCCACACACATAGCGGGCGGTCCCATTTACCAAGGCGATGGCGGGCGGACAAAGTCCACCCGCCATCATAATTGGCCCCTAAGTTTGTTGTCCAGCACCTACCCCAATGTAATACTAACTGAAGTGGGAATAGTAAATTAATTAAGTTTAGTGTCCAGCACCTACCCCTAATTAATACTAACTGGAGTGGGAATAGTAAATTCATTAAATTTAGTGTCCAGCATCTACCCCTAATTAATACTATATGGAGTGGGAAAAGTCAATTAATTAAATTTAGGATCCAGCACCTACCCCTAATTAATATTAACTGGAGTGGGAATAGTAAATTAATTAAATTTAGTGTCCAGCACCTACCCCTAATTAATAGTAACTGGAGTGGGAATAGTAAAATTATTAAAATTGTTATCAAGCACCTACCCCAATTTAATACTAACTGGAGTGGGAATAGTAAATTAATTAAATTTAGTGTCCAGCACCTACCCTTAATTAATACTACCTGGAGTGGGAATAGTAAATCAATTAAATTTAGTGTCCAGCACCTACCCCTAATTAATATTAACTGGAGTGGCAATAGTTAATTATTTAAGTTTAGTGTCCATCACCTACCCCTAATTAATACTACCTGGAGTGAGAATAGAAAATTAATTAAATTTAGTGTCCAGCACCTACCCCTAATTAATAGTAACTGGAAGTGGGAATAGTACAATAATTAAGGGGCCTATTACGATGGTGGTCGGATGACCGCTGCCCGGCCGGCGGTGGCAACCGCCGGACCTGCGGCGGACATCCGCCGCGATCGCAAGCCAGAAAACCGCTGCTCAGATTAGGATGGCAGTTGTGACCGCGGCGGTGGGAAATTCCGACCGCCGCTTTTCCGCCGGTTGCCATCCGCACTCCTGCCCTGCGGATGGAGAAGGACCGGGATAATGGTGGCAGTGCAGGGCAGGCTCCGCCGGCACGATTATGATGCAGGAGGTAGCCAGCCTTTCCTCAGCGGTCAGACCGCCATGGAAAGGCATGCGGTGATTGTCTTCCGGGGGGCCCGTTGCGGGCCCCCAATGTTTTGTAAGGGGTGTGGGCACACTGGGGGGGGTACCCATGGTCCCCCCCTACATGTCCCTGTACCAGGTGGCAGGCAATGTGCAGTGCCTGCCACGCAGTGCAGGGAAATGCAGGACATGCTCATTTGGACATCGCTGCAGTGCTGCGGGCAGCAGCAACCACCGCAATGTTAAGGCCCGTGATCCGACTGCCGCGGTCAGATTTCGAGCAGGGTACATCCTAATGCGACCGGCGGTTATGTCGCGGGCCTTGCGGGCGGTCTTTTCCCGTTACCATGGCGGTCGGGGAGGTTTTCCGACCGCCATCGTAATAGGCCCCTAAGATTGTTGTCCAGCACTTACCCCAATTTAATACTAACTGGAGTGGGAATAGTAAATTAATTAAGTTTAGTGTCCAGAACCTACCCCTAATTAATACTAACTGCAGTGGGAATAATACATTAATTAAATTTAGGATCCAGCACCTATCCCTAATTAATATTAACTGGAGTGGGAATAGTAAATTATTTAAGTTTAGTGTCCAGAACCTACCCCTAATTAATATTAACTGGAGTGGGAATAGTAAATTAAATACATTTAGAGTCCAGCACCTACCCCTAATTAATATTAATTGAAGTGGGAATAGTAAATTAAATAAGTTTAGTGTCCAGCACCTACCCCTAATTAATACTAACTGGAGTGGGAATAGTAAATTAATTAAATTTAGTGGCCAGCACCTACCCCTAATTAATAGTAACTGGAGTGGGATTAGTAAATTCATTAAGTTTGCTGTCCAGCACCTACCTCAATGTAATACTAACGGGAAAGGGAATAGTAAATTAATTAAGTTTAGTGTGTAACACTTATCCTGAATTTATAGTAACTGGAGTGGGAATAGTAAATTAATTACGTTTACTGTCCAACACCTACCCCAAATTAATACTAACTGGAGTGGGAATAGTAAATTGTTTAAGTTTAGTGTCCAGCACCTACCGCTAATTAATACTACCTGTAGTGGGAATAGTAAATTAATTAAATTTAGGGGCCGATTCCGATCTCGGTCGGAGGCGCACCCAATACCATTCGGTCGGGAAAAAAGCCATGCGAATGCCTGTTTCCCGACCGATCCATACATTATTCCGAACGAGTAAGTACGATGCGCACAACAGCATAGAATCCGGCCGAGTCGTACTCACCCAATCCAGGTCCTGTTCTCCGACCGAGGCGAATCCGGAAACGCCGAATCGAGTCGCACGGAAGGGAAAATGCAGGCCCGTCCAGCCGGACAAGTACGATGCGCGTTCCGTACGCGCCCGAACCCGTCGCTACGTCCGGCACGTCAAAGCTTCCGGGAGAGGCGCACATAAGCTCCGATTCGCGCCACAACACGATCCACGGCTACGAGGCGAACACGCCAGCGACGAGGACGACGCGAAGCAACGAGAAAGACGAACGAGACGAACCAACCATGAATCCCTTCGTTCCGATCCTCCCAATATTCTACATTTACTACCGGAACAGGCACGGACGCGTACGGCGCAGAAGGTAAGTCAGACACCAACCACAAAAACATACAACACGTACACGACACATCACACACACACAGAGGGATGCAGAATTTACTTACACCAGCAACAGCAGCACCATAGGGGCGGGATGCCCATCACCAATGCCACATATGCACACAGGGGCCTGGATGCGCACCACCACTACCACCCCTACCCAGGGGGGCTGGATGCCAACCACTACTACCACCCTTAGCCATGGGGGTGCCAGATGCCCACCACTACTACCACCCTTACCCAGGGGGGCTGGATGCCTACCACTACTACCACCCTTAGCCAGGGGGCTGGATGCCTACCACTACTACCACCCTTAGCCAGGGGGTGCCAGATGCCCACCACTACTACCACCCTTACACAGGGGGTGCCACATGCCCACCACCACTACCACTCTTACCCAGGGGGCTGGATGCCTACCACTACTACCACCCTTAGCCATGGGGGTGCCAGATGCCTACCACTACTACCACCCTTAGCCAGGGGGGCTGGATGCCTACCACTACTACCACCCTTAGCCATGGGGGTGCCAGATGCCCACCACTACTACCACCCTTACCCAGGGGGACTGGATGCCTACCACTACTACCACCCTTAGCCAGGGGGGCTGGATGCCTACCACTACTACCACCCTTAGCCTGTGGGGCTGGATGCCTACCACTACTACCACCCTTAGCCATTGGGGTGCCAGATGCCTACCACTACTACCACCCTTAGCCAGGGGGGCTGGATGCCTACCACTACTACCACCCTTAGCCTGTGGGGCTGGATGCCTACCACTACTACCACCCTTAGCCATGGGGGTGCCAGATGCCTACCACTACTACCACCCTTACCCAGGGGGTGCCAGATGCCCACCACTACTACCACCCTTAGCCATGGGGGTGCCAGATGCCTACCACTACTACCACCCTTAGCTAGGGGGGCTGGATGCCTACCACTACTACCACCCTTACCCAGGGGGAGCTGGATGCCTACCACTACTACCACCCTTAGCCATGGGGGTGCCAGATGCCCACCACTACTACCACCCTTACCCAGGGGGGGCTGGATGCCTACCACGACTACCACCCTTAGCCAGGGGGGCTGGATGCCTACAACTACTACCACCCTTAGCCAGGGGGGTGCCAGATGCCCACCACTACTACCACCCTTACCCAGGGGGTGCCAGATGCCCACCACCACTACCACCCTTACCCAGGGGGGGCTGGATGCCTACCACTACTACCACCCTTAGCCAGGGGGGCTGGATGCCTACCACTACTACCACCCTTAGCCTGTGGGGCTGGATGCCTACCACTACTACCACCCTTAGCCATGGGGGTGCCAGATGCCTACCACTACTACCACCCTTACCCAGGGGGTGCCAGATGCCCACCACCATTACCACCCTTACCCAGGGGGGCTGGATGCCTACCACTACTACCACCCTTAGCCAGGGGGCTGGATGCCTTCCACAACTACCACCCTTAGCCAGGGGGCTGGATGCCTACCACTACTACCACCCTTAGCCATGGGGGTGCCAGATGCCTACCACTACTACCACCCTTAGCCATGGGGGTGCCAGATGCCTACCACTACTACCACCCTTAGCCAGGGGGCTGGATGCCTACCACTACTACCACCCTTAGCCATGGGGGTGCCAGATGCCCACCACTACTACCACCCTTACCCAGGGAGGCTGGATGCCTACCACTACTACCACCCTTAGCCAGGGGGCTGGATGCCTACCACTACTACCACCCTTAGCCTGTGGGGCTGGATGCCTACCACTACTACCACCCTTAGCCATGGGGGTGCCAGATGCCTACCACTACTACCACCCTTACCCAGGGGTGCCAGATGCCCACCACCACTACCACCCTTACCCAGGGGGGCTGGATGCCTACCACTACTACCACCCTTAGCCAGGGGGCTGGATGCCTACCACAACTACCACCCTTAGCCAGGGGCTGGATGCCTACCACTACTACCACCCTTAGCCATGGGGGTGCCAGATGCCTACCACTACTACCACCCTTAGCCAGGGGGCTGGATGCCTACCACAACTACCACCCTTACCCAAGGGGGCTGGATGCCTACCACCACTACCACCCTTAGCCAGGGGGGCTGGATGCCTACCACTTCTACCACCCTTAGCCATGGGGGTGCCAGATGCCTACCACTACTACCACCCTTAGCCAGGGGGTGCCAGATGCCTACCACTACTACCACCTCTACCCATGTGGGGCTGGATGCCTACCACCAACACCACCCCCACTCATAGGATGGACAATGCATGACACAACCAGCACACCACAACCTAGGGAATGCAAGAAAAAGACATCCCCCAACACCATGACAAGCGTGTGTAGACTGTGTCAAATGCCTACAACACTGAACATGACTTTGAACATACAATGTGACCCCCTATCACATGTGCCACACATATATGTGTGTGGCCCCCACAATGCAAGCAGGCCATGACCATTGTGGCAATGGGGTCCAAAACCCCATCATCACAGTGACCAAAATGTAAGTGTGGGGTCCATAGCTGAAGCACATTTTGAACATTGTGGCAATGGGGTCCAAACCCCCATCATCACAGTGACCAAAATGTAAGTGTGGGGTCCATAGCTGAAGCACATTTTGAACATTGTGGCAATGGGGTCCAAACCCCCATCATCACAGTGACCAAAATGCAAGTGTTGACAAAGAAAAAGCTGCAACTGCCAAACTGCATGGATGATTCCTGGTCACAGAACATAAAACACATCAGTGGCAAAGTAGTGCATGTGTCCCATTGCAACATATATTGGGGGAGGCAAATACTGCAGTGCAAATAAGACATACCTTTGGCCATGTGCAGACAAACAACACCCATGGGGGCTGACACTGTCAACATTCATCAATGACACAATGACAGAAGTGACCATCAGAATGCAGACCCACATATTTGCACCAATGGGCACACAAATGCAGATACCCTGTGGAGACTGTAGATGTGAGGTGAACAGATACCATACCATGGCAGCAATGGGACACACAAACCATGATCATTGTGCTGACCGATGACCTAGGAGTCCCAGGGACAGCAGGGGAAACCCACCAAACAACATACAGCCAATGGCACACCTAAGATATGACAATGCAGTGGTGCAGATGCACAAACACAAACAGGCAGACCCACACTGCACATCAAACACAACAGGTGAGGGGGGGTGCCAGTGTCCCCAGGCAACCACACAACACATGAGGAGGCCTGAATACCAATTACACAGATGTGCATACAGTGCCACACAAAGGTAACTCATGGATCCAAATCCCCTATGTGGGCAATCAGGCATTGTCAGATGAGAGGGAGCACAAATCACACATGTCACACAAGCATGTAGACACACTGACACAGCAAGACACAGACACACCACAGCACTACCCCGAGGGCCCCCACAATGTGGTGACCCTGGACTGCATTACAATCCCACTGTGATGACAAAGCTAAATGTCGTTCACACTGTGAACCACAGTCATGTGTCCTGAGCAACAAACTACCATCACACCTACACAAGCACAAATCAATCAGCACGGCCAGTAAGCCAAGGCCAACATGGAGGCAGGGGTGTAGCCGGGCAACAACTCTCATCTGCACACACTCAACACCACACACCTCGACCTCCAACAATGTGCAGCAGTGAAGCACACATGCACTGGTGACATTGCACATGCACCCATGACAATCCCAGGGTGGTGGGTGGGAACCAAGGTGCAGAAACACATCACACATGGCCAGTCAACAAGACTCCTGAATGTCTGACACACTGCACACTACGCTGTACATGGACATGACGGCAATACCACACCAACCAATGGGATCCCAGCCACAGTCACACACCAATGAAGAAGCCAAGGTCACCCACAAAGAACACACATAGACAACTACCAACATTGCAGCCCGGACCCTGAGGAGTGCCAGCAGTCACACACACAACGTGTCACAATCACTGAAAGATAACACAAACTGGAAATCACATGACAGGTGTAAACAACAAGTGCCAAGGGGAATCCTGACTGTGACCCATCTGCGTCTGCACACAAACTCAGCCCTGACAGCAAACACACCTATGGGTGACACCCTGATGACCAGTAATGTGCCATGCACCCACACCACAGAGAACCCAGGGAGAAGACTTTGGGGGAACATAGGTCAACTCAGCAAGCATCACAAACAGGTACAACACTAGGGATCCCAGCATGCACAGCAAAACGGAAGTGAACACACAGACATGCTCATACAACACACACCTTGGGCGCAGGCAATGTCACAGGAGTACACACTGCCATGAGGGGACTCCACTCCTGTGTGAGGAAAGCTGTGCCATATGTTGCCTCAGTAGGGCCCCATCATGTCAGCTGAGCACTTGGTCACACAATCAACAATTAGCACCAAATGAAGGCTCCCGTCACATTAGCCTGGTCATGGCAGTGCCAACGAAATCATCAGCACAGATCCAACACACTTGTATAGCAATGTTGCACTGACAACACAGATGAGTCCTTCCCCATTGATGCCCAAACCTGCATGTCCAGTGGAGATGGCCACACGGTCAGGGAAGTAGACGAATTGAACAATGCCAAGCACAACAGATGTGCAGGGGTGGAAGCCACAGATGTGAAATTGCTAATGTAAGTAGGAAATCCCATTGCCAAATATTGAACACATGACACCCTCAGATGCTGCTAAGGATGACATGGATACACCACAGGATAGGACACATTCCCCCTGGACCACATGTGTTCCTGCACAGTAACACTTCATTATCATGAGAACAAATATCACCATCACTGCAGCAAGGGCATGGTTAGCATCATCAACAACATGTACATCAGAAGCAAAAGCACTAGAGAACAGAAAGTTGCTTTATTCAGCATATGTGTGTCCAAAAACTCAGAGAACAGTAATGCTCCAACAAAGGCCAATGGCCAGTCCATCAAGTAAGTCAATACAGGGTGACAGTGGCAGATGTCACCCTACGCATGCCTGCACTGCACAAAACCAGCGACAATCCACTAGGAGGGGCAACCGGGGGGGCAGGCCAGGCACCCCAGGGACAGGATCAGGGCTCACCAGGAGGAGGCAGGGAAGGGGTGGTGGGTGCTGGAGAGCCACTGACAACTGCAGTGGAGGTGTCTGACATGGTGTGTGCCGGCACAACTGGGGGCATGGCTCAGATGGTGTGTGTGCCGGCACGACTGCAGTGGACCGTGCAGATGGAGTGGACAGGTCCGCCACTGCAGTGCCCAAGTCAGACAGGGTGGTAGTGGACTCCACTGCAGTGCCTACCTCCAGGGGAGGAGAATGGGGAACAGGCAAGGTGGGCTGGACAGAGGGGAGGACACCCTCACCACATCAGTGGCACAGACAAGCGCAGCGGGGGTGTGGTGCCGGGAGAGCAAGTGGCAGGGGGAGAAGGCCGGATCCTCTTGGGGATGGTATATCTGTGGGTGGGGGAACCTGGGGCAGGGTGTGGTGGGGGCACCTGTGGAGTGGGGGCCTGAGGGATGGAGGAAGGAGACCTGGTGCCTGAGCTGCAGGGCGGCGGCGGGTCTTGCTCTTACGACTCCGGGGGACTTGCGGGTGGGGGCCTCAGTCTGTCTGCGCCTGGGGGAGGGTGTCCAGGGGCGAGGGCACTCTGCTCCGTGTGGGTGGGCTTCCTCTTCCCCCTGGATGCTGGAGCAGCTGGATCGTAGGGGATGAGGCCGAGGTCACAGAGGAAGAGCCGCTGTGACTTTGGGGTTGCAGGTGAGGCAAGGGAGGGTGCTTTGGAGGGAGAGGCAACTGAGGACTGCGCAGTGCTTGTGGATGCGTGTGTGTGTTCCAGGGCCCCATCCCCTGTGAGTCTGGTTTCAGTCCCCTGACTGTGCGTGCGTGTGCGTTTTGTTTGTGGCGTGTGTGTCTGTGTGCTGGACGTGTGTGTGCTGGTGTGTGCCTGTGCCGGTGTGTGTGTGCTTGGGACGGGTAAGGTGCTGGGGAGTGTGGATGGAGCAGAGGCAGGAGGGGTGAGGGACTGTCTGAGGAGGGACACTGCTGCCGTCAGGGAGGAGTCCATGGACCTATTGCCCCTCTGTAGGTCAGACATGCCCGATGAGATGCCCTCCATGAACGACACCAGCTGAGTCAACAGAGCGGTGTGCGCATGGAGGACACTCAGCATGGCTGTCTGCCCTACATGGAGCTGGCGAAGGAGGTACACAGACTCCTCACTCAGGGCAGCAGGGGACACAGGGGCAGGGGTGCGGTGCCTGGCCCGAAGGAGACACGCTCCAGAACATGGGAGCCTCCACGGACCTGGGGAATGGGAGCCGATGGGAGGGCGGTGGTGGTGCTGGTGGTGGCGGGGACAGCAACACTAGCTGGGGTGTGGTGGCTGCTGACACCCGCCTCCATAAGGGAGTCATCCTCCGAGCCGCTGTGGTCCTCAGCTGAGGTGGATGCTGCTGAGGACTCCTCGGTGTGGCTCCCCTCGCCCTCCGTGCCACTGGGTCCCTCCGACCACTCCTCGGCTGCTGACCCAGTCTGGCTCTCCGGCTCCTCCTGGTCCGTGGAGCTGTCCCCTTACGTGGCCGTGGATGTATCTGCAATCAATGGGGAAACAGACAGACATCAGTCACCTGCACTAAACGCACACACCACTGTGAGCACAGCACATTACAGAGCAAGCCCTGGCATCATTAGTTGAACATTGCTAAAAGTGCCCTAACTGAACAGGAGAAGCCAATTGTCAGTCTGATGCCAACCATGGCACTCACATCCCACATGGCCTTGCACCCATCTGTCTGGTGTCTGTTGGATAGCAACACCCCAGTGTGGACACATGCACCACCTACACAGTAGTTGGACAGTGCAGAGGACACGGTGTAGCATGTGGACATGCACACATCACAACTCTTGCCACTGAGTCAGTACAGGTTTCCGGATGAAAGGGATGCCCAGAGTCAAATAGGAAATGCATGTGATGCATACCAGCGACAGACACCATGATGCACCCATGTCCTGATAGCCATCGCCACAATGGTGTGCATGTAGCACATGTCACTCCCCTGCAGGATCACCAATAAGTAGACACATGCCATGGCAGAGGCATGACTGCTAAGTCATACATCACTGTCTCAGTGATGTATGACTTGGCAGCCAGACAACAACACTCTGCACTGTGTCACAATAGTAGGTCATGGGGAATGCAAGTCCTGGAGCTGCACAAGTGCACATGTACATCCCCCACACAACACATCATCTTAACCCTCATCTGTCCAGGTCATACCGATTGGACATATGGGAGACCTGTGACACTACCCTCTGAACCTGAGCCCCTCACAATCTGCTGTGAATGGGAAACAGCTGCCTGAACTTCACATTCGCATACCCCAGTCTGCACGGGCAGCTGATCAAACACCTATGTGACACACAAGTATCGTCTCCTATGGTCACATCTCCAGTGGCATGCTGAGCCCCTACCGAGAAACACCCCAGCAGTCCTGGCAACAAATCCACAGCACACTGACACAGAGGCAGACACCTGAGGGGTCAAATCACTGCGCACAACGTGTCAGCTGATACACGGGAGTGGGAGTACAGGTGTATTGGATGGGCTGGAGTAGGCATGACTGTCCTGCCCCACATGAATGAGGGATGAGCCCTGGACAGTGGATAGCTGGCTATGTATGTGTGACACACGTAATCTGCACACTCCTGGGGCCCAAACATTGTTCCCACCCGCTGCATGGGTGTGTGCCAGATACCCCAGGCACATGTGGTGGCTCAGCTCAGCAAGTGGACCGCATATCAAAGCAACACGCAGATTACATGTCCAAACACAGGCATTGTGTGAACAATGGACCCACCCATGATGCCCACAACAGAGTTAGGGAAACAGATGCTGTCCCCCACCTTGAGTGAAGCAAACTGCAAGGACACAGTCCCAAGTGACACAATTCCCTGAATGTAAGGGCCACACCTGGGTATCAGATGAGGAGTGGGCAGTGCACAATAGAGGGACATGGCTCCTGGACAACATGACTGCTGTACTGTGGCAGTTTAACCAGGCCAGAGGAGGGCACATAGCATGTAATACAGAGTTCACAGTGCAGTCTTTGACTCACCCCCTCCTTGCTGCTGTCTGGCCTTCAGCTGCCCATCCAGGTCTGGAAACACCACCGCCAGGATCTGGAGCATGTGGGAGGTCAGGGTCCGTGTTCCGCCCCTCCTGCGAGGAGGCGACAGCTTCAGCTGGACCCGTGCAATCCTCCGGGTCCAGCCCCGAAGGTCCTGCCACCTCTTCTGGCAGTTGCGGATCCGGCGCTTGTAGACCCCCACGGACCGGACAGCCCGGACGATGTCCTTCCAGATCTCCTGCTTCCGATGGGCATTAACCTGTGAGGATGACAAAGTGAAAAGGCCATTACTACACATGCAACATATCCGTGCATGACACAGTTGTATATACATGTCTCAATCACAGGGGCACATGATGTACACAGGCAGTGCAACGCTGCCCATGGACAGTTTGCCAGAAGTCACTACATGGTATCATTGCATGGGAAGTAAAACCTTGTTCAAATGCACTGTCACTGCACCATACCTGTCCAGTGCATGTCACTACACACTATGGGGGGTGACAACTACTCAGTGAGCCTGCTAGCCAGTGGCGTGCAGACTTTCAGCCTTGCTAGTCAGACAAAATGCACATTCAGAAAGGCAGTGCACAGAACACTCACCTGCTCCCCTGGTGTCCCATACAGCTTGCTGTACTGTGGAAGTAGGCTGTCCAGCAGGGCCTGGTTCTCCTCAAGGCTGAAGGCTGGGGCTCTCTCCACAGTACGTGCCATTGCAGGGTCCAGAGGGGGCAGAGACAGCAGCAGTGCAGTGGCAGATGTCGTCCTGGAGCATGTAGTGCAGGCAAGTGAGCTCTCAGGGGAACAGCCAGCAATATATATGTGCTGCAGAGGCAGATACTGTCCCATGTGTCCAAAGTGATAGGTCCAAGTCGTTTGCATCTTCTGAATCTGGCCAATCCATGGAATAGCAGCACCAATACACGCCCACAGCATCCTTCAAATCTTCAACTTCATGACATACATGATTTTGCAACATTGTTGTGGGTGACCAACTGAATTTCCAGCAACCGACTCGTTCGAATTTCGAAACGCGTCCGTTGCCAGGCTAGGCCATTGACAATGGGTGCGCACCCATCGGTCCATTGCGGTTCAACGCGTACAGGGGTACAACGCGTACCCGCACACATTGAATGCAATGGGCCGGCCGGGTGCACCGATCGGTCCATTGCGGTTCAACGCGTACAGGGTACAACGCGTACCGCGCACATTGAATGCAATGGGCCGGCCGGGTGCACCGATCGGTCCATTGCGGTTCAACGCGTACAGGGGTACAACGCGTACCCGCGACATTGAATGCAATGGGCCGGCCGGGTGCACCGATCGGTCCATTGCGGTTCAACGCGTACAGGGGTACAACGCGTACCCGCACACATTGAATGCAATGGGCCGGCCGGGTGCACCGATCAGTCCATTGCGGTTCAACGCGTACAGGGGTACAACGTGTACCAGCGCACATTGAATGCAATGGGCCGGCCGGGTGCACCGATCGGTCCATTGCGGTTCAACGCGTACAGGGGTACAACGCGTACCCGCGCACATTGAATGCAATGGGCCGGCCGGGTGCACCGATCGGTCCATTGCGGTTCAACGCGTACAGGGTACAACGCGTACCCGCGCACATTGAATGCAATGGGCCGGCCGGGTGCACCGATCGGTCCATTGCGGTTCAACGCGTACAGGAGTACAACGCGTACCGCGCACATTGAATGCAATGGGCCGGCCGGGTGCACCGATCGGTCCATTGCGGTTCAACGCGTACAGGGGTACAACGCGTACCCGCGCACATTGAATGCAATGGGCCGGCCGGGTGCACCGATCGGTCCATTGCGGTTCAACGCGTACAGGGGTACAACGCGTACCCGCGCACATTGAATGCAATGGGCCGGCCGGGTGCACCGATCGGTCCATTGCGGTTCAACGCGTACAGGGGTACAACACGTACCCGCACACATTGGATGCAATGGGCCGGCCAAGTGCACCGATCGGTCCATTGTGGTTCAACGCGTACAGGGGTACAACGCGTACCCGCACACATTGAATGCAATGGGCCGGCCGGGTGCCCCGATCGGTCCATTGCGGTTCAACGCGTACAGGGGTACAACGCGTACTCGCACACATTGAATGCAATGGGCCGGCCGGGTGCACCGATCGGTCCATTGCTGTTCAACGCATCCCTGTACAAGTGACTGGCATATGTCACCATGCCTGTCTCAGATGAACATATGCCAGCCACAAATAGCTCCCAGGGAGTGAGGGGCACACCTACAACACCACAGCCTGTCCAAACTGTATCATAAGGCATGTAAGGCTGCATTTCCTATTGTGTGTATGTTGGTGTACATGTTGTCCTGTGGGTGTCACCTGGGGGCAGCCACCCCCAGGCTGTGCACGTGTTCATGGGGACAGGATCCTGGGTGTTACGTGTACATGACCACTGTGATGTGCAACTGTTCATATCTGAGCATGTGCCATGGTCACATTTCACGGTGGTGTATGTGTATGTCATGTCACATACCCTGTGAGTCCCATGTGGGACGGTATGTTTGAGCCAGGGTGACCCAGTGGCACAATAGTGATGGTCCTCCACAGTCTGTGTGCATGTAGT
>CAWUFW010023238.1:0-79301 GCA_963921515.1 Calotriton arnoldi | reverse complement strand
GAGAGAGTGCCGCCCTTGCGCACCCAGGCCACACTGCTCACCTGCTGCCACTGGTGTGTCTCCAACCACGTGCCGGTATGTAGGGCAGTTCACCAGGTCACACATCTGATTCAGAGCCGTCAGCTGAAACAGAGCCCAGATACATGACTGGCACAGTACACACACTTGCACAAGACAACATCGCCTGCCCGCCCATGCACACCCAGGCAGAGGCACCCCAACCTCTCCCACCATCCATCGGAGCATGCCCGCCCATGCACACCCAGGCCTCGATGCTCACCTTCCTCCACCGGCGCGTAGACAGGAGGTCCCACCACGTGCCGCTGCAAGCCACAAGCCCGGGGCCTGCGGACATGGCACCCTCCACATCATGCAGCCCCACTCCGCAGGCCACTAGGTCTCACGTTTGGTGCTGGGTCTTGATTACTCCATGGCAGAGGACATACCAGTGCACCCGGCACCATCGCAGGCTGCACACCCGCTCAGCCCAATGGGTGCCACCAACTCTGGCATCCTGGAAGCGACGCCACGGGGCGGTAGGCCCGCGCTGCCCGCTGGCTCTGGCCTACACTGCGGTCCAGCAGGGCACACAAAACCTGAGCTGTCCGGACTGCAGGGACGGGGCATCATCGCAGGCTGCACACCCGCTCAGCAGCTCAAGGTGCCACTGACTCAGTGCACCCAAAGTCACCGTCCCGTGGCGGGGTGCCTGTGCCATCCGCAAGGCCTCTGGTGCCACTAACCCTGTGCAACCCCAGTCTGCGCCACGTGGTGGTAGGCCCGTGCCTTACTCCAGGCCTCGGATGCCACTAACCCTGTGCAACCCCAGTCTGTGCCACGTGGTGGTAGGCCTGTGCCGTACTCCAGGCCTCGGATGCCACTAACCCTGTGCAACCCCAGTCTGCGCCACGTGGTGGTAGGCCCGTGCCGTACTCAAGGCCTCGGATGCCACTAACCCTGTGCGCAGCAACTCATGGGACCTATATGAGTGCAAACCGTGGGGCGTCCGTCATCCAGTCACCACCGGAAGAGGGGAATGTGACGTCGTCGGACCCTTATGTTGGCGGAGTCACATGGCCTGTGACGCCTGTGCCGGATAGGTGTGGTGTGTGTGAAAACCTGCCCTCAGGGAGTGGCTGTGACATGCTGACGACTAGACCAGTGACCCGCACACCACCAGCGAGTACGGCTGCGACGGGTAGCAATGAGGGCCCCCCCTCGGGGCGTAAGCAGAGTGGTCTGGCCTGCCGTGCGCCGGACCAGTGCAGGGCCTGCAACAATGACTCGTGGGCTCTGGGCGTGGTCCAGTCCATGTCCGGACAAGGAAGTGACTGATGCGTGTGTCCCTGCTGCAGTGTTCATGGAACCCGCTACACAAGATGCAATGTCGCACCCCCTTACTGGCATCCCACAGGATGAACATCATTGACGCAAGGGAAGGCACTCTCCCCACACTCATCCACACATCCACACAGGAATGACGTAAGACAATACACAGCAGAGCGTCACTGGATGTTTATTTGCACATCCAGTGCAGTCATGCAGCTGGAGCGGTACAGGGCAATGCCGAGCACACCACACAATATGGGCCCGTGGAGGTCCAGCAATGTGTCCATCCCGGGATGACCTGTACTGCGGAAGAGGAAGGGTACAGTCCGCAGTCTGTCCGCCGTGTCGTTGGTCATCAAACAGAATGTGGCAGTCCATGTCGCTGTCCAAGGTGAGTGCCTCGGAGTGTATCGGGGGTCAGTGGTAGGTCTTGAGGCCATGTGCGGCACCAAGCAGAAACAGGCAAGGTGGCGGTAATGGATGCTAGTGCCTGGTCCTCCTGACCACAGTCCCATCCACGTCCTCGTCCCCAGGTGTGTGCCCTGCCCACCTGTGGGTGTTGCAGTGCCGGCTGCGGCACTGTGTGCCACTGACTCATCAGGGGCCGGAGGAGGATTGTCGGCCACACTGTGTGGCAGTGACACATCAGGTGCCGGAGTGGATACGCCTGCCGCACTGGGAGGCACTGACACACCAGGGGGCGGAGATGTGGATGGTGTGGGGGCAGCAGCATTCATCATCGCCACGCCTTGTGGCAGCAATGTCATGACGAGGACATGCAGGGCACGGTAGATCCCAGCTACATTTCGCTGATGTGCAGCGGCGGCTGCCATCCTTTCCGCCTCCATCCGCACCATGTCCTCCATGAGCCTCCGCATGTGTGCCAGCTCAAGGCTGGCATCGCTGGGGCCACTGTGAGCGGACAGGTATTCTTCCCTCCGCGTCATGACTCCAGAGATGTCAGTCAGGGCTCGCTGGAGACCATGGGGCGGACATAGACACCCAAGGATGGCGTCCAGTTTGTTAGCCATGAGCTCGAACCCCACCCGCACCTGCTCGGCCATCTCCCTCTGGCCCTCCAGCACACGGCGTTGGAAGGCCATTTGTTGTTCCTGGGGGTCTTGGGAGGGTGCCGGGGCTGTGGGTGCCTCCTGCTGGGTGGTTTGGGTGGTGGGTGGGGTCTCATGGATGTAGCTGGGCTGCCCTGATCCTGGAGGTGAGTTGCGGAGGTGGTCAATGAGGTCTTGGATGGTTTGGATGTCGATGCTGGTGTTGTCCTCCTCCTCGTCATCAGTGAAGAGTGGCTGTGACTGCTCTGCAGGAGGTGTTGAAGATGCCCCTGCGATGTGAAGGGGAGATGGTGTATTACAATGTGTCCACATGTATGTAGCCGCATGGTACAGGTTGACATTCAGACAGCATGGCATTGTACATTGTGACAGTCTGTGGGTCTGGGCGAGGACCCAGAGTGATTGTGGGTGTGCACTGTGCCCTGCTTGCTTGTGCATGTGTGCCATTGTGGCCATCTCCCTCTGTCCCCCCAGTACCTGGTGGTCACTCACCCTGTTGCGGTTGTGTTGTGTCCTGTCGAGCAGTGTCCGGTCCCCCGACTCCGGCCACAGTCTCCACACTGATGACTGTCGACACCAGCTCCTCCTTGTCATCCAGCTCCAGCTGTGGCGCTGGGCCCCCACCTCCGGTCTGCGTTGCTGCCTTCAGGTTGGCGGAGAGTTTATCCTTGGTCTTCCGCTTGATGTCATTCCATCGCCTCTTGACCTCGTCCATTGTCCGCTTGTGCTCTCCGACGGCATTCACCTTGTCGACGATGTCCCGCCATATTCCATTTTTGGTGCCCAATGACACGTTGGAGGTGACGAAGAGTTGTTGATGGTGTTCCATCACCTCCGTGACTATGATCCTGTTCGCCTGCGAACTGAACTTGGTCTTCCTGGTCTTCTTGTCCTTGCCCTTCCCTGTCCCCAAGGTACCAGGCTGGTCGTCCGGGGTGCTTGTGGGGTTGCGCTCGTCCTCTGCGCCTGCTCCGGCTGCCTCCATGGTGCTTGTGTGTTGGTCAGTTTGTGTGTGGGTTTTTTGTTCCTGCTTTTATGCAGGTTTCTGACGCCTGCCAGGTGTGTGTTGCAGGCCTGGCGCTGCTTGTCGCTGGTTTCCTCATCGCGCTTTGGCCCATCGCGTGATTTTTGGTGTTTTGGTTTGTGTTTTTATCTCCATCGTGGTGGTTGTATCGCGGACTTTGTCCGCGGTTTCGGCAGGCTATCGCATGGTACCGCCTTGTTGTGAATTCCACGTTGACACAGGGTTATTTTTCCGTGATGGGCTGCGTTATTGAAAGTTACGCTACTCTTGCGGTAGTTATCACACGTTCTTGTGAATATACCCCTAGATTTTCAAACATGAACAATACACCCATTACAACCATATTTACAGTGAAAGTAGTGTTGTGGCGATTCCGGGGGAAGTTTTCCCACTGACATCTAGCCTGACGGCCGGTCTGCCTCCTGCGAGCCTGCAATCTCCAGCGACTGAATGAGATGCACCCATGAATGAATTGTGCCCATATTTCATCGCTTTCTTCTGGTATAGTGCATGTGCTAGCCAGATCTTTGAGGCAGGCATAGAAGCATCCACCTACTCATCGGGCAGTTGTCTCACTTGGCACAGTAGGAAACGTTCATAGTCTGAGTTCGCAAGTGGCTCAAAATGAGCAGTTAATGCTTGTTTCAATGAACCACAGATGTACGGAGGTCCTGCCTCCACTATGGACTTCCCTAACTTGTGTATGGCTGCACCCCCCCAGTGCAGAAGCATAGGACATCGTCTGTCATTTTGTAAGGCCACCACTGCAAAACATGTTTCTAGGCGCTCCACCCATTTTTTCGATTTAGCTGCTTGAGCAGAAAGGGGCCAATCAACTAGGAAGGGCCCAATAGGAGGTATGGTTGTCATGATGGGTACTGGTCACTGCTATCGCATGTAAAGGTGTCTTCCTTTATTTGTTTACTTATTTGTCTGCTGATCAAAGCACTCTGGTAATTTAACTGGGGACCCCAGTGTATGCTGCCCTCCTTCAAATGACAGCCAGTATGGAGAACTGAGACAAAAAAATCAGTCTCAGTGGTGCAGACAGTATGGCAGGAATAGGAAGCAATTCCAGGGCATCAGGGGACTTATTTCTGAATAGCAGGCATAAGCAGCATGTGTGTGGGACCTCCCACTTGAAATAGAGGAAGCACGTGCAGAGAAAATTGGCCTCCCGGCCAGAAAAACAGATATCCATGCCCTCACCAATAAATGGCTCACCTCCTCAGTCAGCCGACGTGGCCTCGGGCTCAAGGACACAGCCCCATGGGGGATGAGGGGGGTGCGAAACAGTAGGCAGCTTCCCAACTTTCTGAGGGTGGGCGGGCGCGACAGCCACGGAGGGCCGCCCGAGACAGTCGCTGGAGATTGCAGGCTTGCAGGAGGCAGACCGGCTGTCAGACAAGATGTCAATGAGAACATTTCCCCAGGAGCCGCAACGACACTGTGAAGACAGCAAAAACGACAGGCAGACCAGGCACGATGACGAGGTGAGGCACCAGGACCTGACCACGCTTGTCGCAAGTTGTTGTATTCAAGGTCAGCAGGCCTCACAGATACATGCTTCGAAAAGGTAATGAATGCCCCGGACACTTGATTCTGTAATGAGCCATGAGGGGCGTGTCCCAGGCACCTATATTTCCGCCTTCCCTTCCTCCATGGCCCAAAACATTAGATCCGAAGTTAGAGAGCTCAATCAGGAACACCCCTCCTACCTGGGCACACAGTCGGCTCACTCACTAACATAACATTTCTCACAGTGTCTTCCAGGGGGTCAAAAAAGTGTTCAGAATACATGGTCATCCATTCCTTGGCCTCGTTGCAGAGCAATGGTCACTATTCCAGTTGCAATTGTGATTCTGTGCAAGTATGTATGAAGGAGGTACACAGTTGTCAAAATATTGACACTGCCTTAGTAAAAGAAAAGCAGTGCTGACAGGCGAGTGGGAAACACAGTAATATCGTTTACAAGTTTAAGCCAGTTACTTAATTACATAGGTCACCCCCCATTTAGAGAACTGAAAGTTATTTCATCCTACTTAAAGCCCTGCCTCTAGGGCAATGGTGTGGCTCAACTCTTCCTGCACACATTTTTCTCCATTATTCTTTACTATCTCAGAGCTCTTTCTCCAATGAGTGAAATCTCAGATTTGGTACTGTTCTGATAACTGCTGCTCCCAGCTATTGAGGCTATGAAGCATGGCCTCTCATTCAGAGCTCCGTCGTGTAATTTTATCCACTCGATCAAATGGCTGTAAACAGTTTATATGGCTCAGTTAATGATAGCTGCTCATGCCTGGCATCCCGGTCAGAACACGTGCTGTAGACAAGGATGTGTGCACCGATGATTTCCTTGAAGATGATGGTGATGCCTCCACCTTGTTTGTTTTCACGGTCTCGATGTATTATCTTGTAGCCTTTGGGAGTGGCGGTGGTGATGTCGGGGTTCGAGGAGATGTTGAGCTACGTTTCGGTGATGAAGGCCACGTCCTTGGAGAGGGTGGTGATGGTGTCCCAGATTTCTGTGGCATGTTTGCAGAGTGAACAGGAGTTGAGCAGGAAACAATGGAGCAGTTGCAGGTGCCCTTGGACTTGTGGGCAGGTGTGGTGGGGGATTATTCGTAGACTGTGTCACAGGAGAAGTGGCAGTGTTGGCAGGTAAAGAGTCCTTTGGTGGATCGAGGGGAGGAGGAGATGCAATTGCTGTTTTGATGTCCGGGTTCCAGTTCCAAGAATTCCTTGGCGGTGTACCGTCTAGTGGCAGGAGGGCCTGGGGTCCTGGTGCTGGGCGTTGTTCAACTGTCGGTGTGTTGGTGTCACATCCACTGTGTGACTGTGTGGCAGCCTCCATTTATGGTCCTAGTGGGTGGTCCTGGGTGCCGGGCAAGGATCTGGACTGGGCAGCGCAGGGGACAGGGACAGCAGGCAGCGCAGGGACAGGGCCGGGGAAGCGGCAGCGCGGGGACAGCAGGCAGTGCAGGGACAGGGAGAGCAGGGACAACAGGGAGCTGCAGCGCAGGGACAGCAGACATCACAGGGCAGGGACATCAGGCAGCGCAGGAACAGGGACAGCAGGGGGTAGCCACGCAGGGACAGCAGGCAGTGCAGGGACAGCAGGCAGCACAGGGACAGCAGACACCGCAGGGACAGCAGGCAGTGCAGAGGATGGGGCCAGCAGGCAGCGCAGGGACAGCAGGCAGCGCAGGCACAGAAGGCAGTGCAGGGACAGCAGGCGGTTGCAAGGACAGCAGGCCGCATAGGGACAGCAGGCAGCGCAGGGACGGGGGGTAGGCACCGTACCTTAAGCTGGGTTAGGTGAAAGAGGGGTGGCCCAGCCCAGCCCAGCCCAGCCTCCTCCGGGCTCTGATGGGCATGGACGTTTCCGCCTGTGCGCGTCCCATGATGCGGGAGCCGCAGTTAGCCTTTATCCTGTAGGCAAGAATAAGTGAAACCCAGCTGGCCCACCTCCGGGGCTGCTGGGAAATGTGGTCCTCTGAGGTCCGATGGAGGGAGGGGGGCGAAGAGCTCTCAAGCACGGTAGTACACAGGCAGGCAGAACAGGAGGAGAGACACCTCCTAGAGAGAAGGGCAAAGGCGGCTTTCCACAATGCAGGAGTCACAGGGAGCCTTTATCCGATGCTGGCAGGTGCGAAAAAGTGAAACCCAGCTGACTCGCCTCCAGAACTGCTGGGAAATGTCCTCAGAGGTCCGATGAAGGAAGGGGGTGAAGTGCTCTCAAGCGCAGCAACACGCAAGCAGGCAGAACAGGAAGGGAGACACCTCCTGAAGGGAATGGCGAAGAAGGCTTTCTGCGATGCGGGAGCCACAGGGAGCCTTTACCCGGCGCCGGGAGATGCGAAAAAGTGAAACCCAGCTGGCCCTGCCTCTGGGGCTGCTGGGAAATGTGGTCTTCAGAAGTCTGCTGGGGGGAAGGGGATGAAGCGCTCTCAAGCGAGGTAGCACGCAGGCAGGCAGAACAGGAGGGAAGACACCTCCTGTAGGGGAAGGGTGAAGGCGACTTTCCACTATGTGTGAACGCCACAAGTCACCAAGGAGATGTACACACACAAAGGGAGCCACACACAGAGAAACATGCATAGGGGTCAGATACCCATAGATGGGAAGCGAGACATGAGTGGGCTTGCATTCAAAGGAAAGGGGGGAGGGATAGGGTTATGGATATAGTCTGAGGCAGTGCTTTAAATGGGGGAAAAAAGTGCAGGTACTCATCAGATCGAGCTGGGGGGGCGTGGCAAGGAGGCGGGGCTAGAGGCGGGGCTAAGGGTGGGTCTAATGAAAAACATTTGAAGGGCTCAAGAATTTTTTTCGGTTGCGAATGATGACAAATTGCTTCCCTCTGCAATTTATTGTTGATGCCCTTGCATGTATTAAGTTGTACTAGTTGACAGACTATTGAAAGGTAACTATAAGGTTTCCCTTTTTGTCAGAGGCACCTGTATTTAAACAAAACATTAAAAGGTGCAGAGACTTGTTTTACTGAAAATTAATTAAAGGAAAAAAGACTACATCCTAAAATGCAACTCTGACCCGCATCGGGTGGAAGGAAGCCATCAGTTGTCATGCTGGGAGAAGAAAGTTATCTGGGGTCTCACAACAGAGCAATAATATTTCACCCTTTCATTCACTTTCAGATACTGTGCCACCCAGCAAAACCTAGTCCAAAATTCTGAGGGACTATTAAAGGGATGGAGGCACATATAACCATGTACATATGAGCACGGTGTCACTGATGATGGTGGTCAGCAGGCCTGCTGTAGCCACTGTTTCTGATATGGGAGGCACCCTGTACCCACATGTGTTTGATGCTCAAAGCATCCCTTAGGCCTGCTCCTTCTCCTCAAGTCCAAGGCTTGGCTTCCTTTCTTGGGTGCTTTGGGTTCCCTGGTGCTCCCACTCCTACTGTGTGGCTCACCTTTTTCATGAATACCAGATACAGCCAGCTGTTGTGTCAACTGGTGATGACCAGTCTGGTGCACATCATAGTGCAGTGGAACCCTACAGATTTGTAAGCTTCTGTAGTGGAAATTGGGAGGGGCAGACATTTGGCACTTCTCGTTCATATCTCTGTACTGCTCACAGCCGCACACTTATGGATGCCTCCACAGCATTGTCCTGGAAAGACATACCTGCGATTCCCCGGCTAACCATGATCCTTCCTTCTTTTGACTTCTCTGCCTGCTCCCTCCTTCCAGTGCGGGGATATGTGTCCTGGCCTGTAGTGGTGTGGGTGGTTCTTAACCGCGGCGCGAATTCCGCCGCGGTGCGGCGGTTTGAAAGAGTGGACAGGGCCGCGTCGGCCAACGGACGTGCGCAGCACTAGCGAGGTAGTGCTCGCGACGGCCGTCGGCCGACGGCAGCACGGAAGGGGTTAAGCTCCCTGCCTGGCCTGAGGGGTCTAGCCCTCTGGCCACATCTGAAATGACAACTACATTCTTGGGACAATATTTACAGTAGTCTGTGTACCACTTTGCCAATTCACTAATTTTACATGGATGGAAATCCATTTTCATATTCTACTTTTGTCACAACACAGTAGTGGCACTCTGTGGGTGCAGAACTCCCAAGCTGGAGTGTTGGGTGTGCATCCAGAAGAAGGCAGCAAATGAAAGATAAACCACACCTAAAATAGATGGTTTTACTTTATTTTGCTGAAAACTGAAGTTATTTTCCCCAGAAAGTTATGTGAATTTGCATCAATTTGTTATAAAAGGAGGTGAAGGGCTGGCTGTAAGTGTCCCTTCCCCAAGGCAGACAGTCTTTGACATGCAGAAATAAAACTGAATTTCCCCGTTTGTGATTATTGTAGGATGTCAGTAACATTCACTGTTTGGGGAATCTAGTCATTTCTGCATCTGTGGCAGGTAACTGGATATGGACCTGTCCCAGTATGGTAAGAGCTCTGCCTCCAGACATCCTTCCTTCCAGATGTCCGTGTCAGACGAAGCCCTGGTCCTCACCCACCTGAATGGAGGCAACTCTCTGCCCATTAGCCTCCTTAACAATATTCAGACACCCATGAAAGCACCTTAACCACTGTAACACTTCCCATCATGGGCTTGTAGAAGTTGGCCAAATCCACCCACACTGAAGGTATTGTATTGTATTGTAATTGCATTTATATAGCGCTTACTACCCCCGACGAGGCGTCGAATCGCTTTTTCAGCGAGTAGCACGCTACTCCGGAACCCAAGAAGGATTAGTGTTGAATTAGTATAGTGAAAATGTGAAAGTAATTTGAGTGGTGGATAGGTTAGTCAGTTATTTGGATTCAGAAGGATAGCGGAGGGATAGAAGAGGGAAAAAGGTTTGCATTTATATAGCGCTTGTTACCCCTGATGGGGTGTTGAAGTGCTTTTGTTTGGAGAGTAGCACTTATCGGGTTTAAAGAACAAAGAAATACCAAAAAGTGTGACTGAGCATGTGTATGACAGCAAAAAAGCGTACTTGGCAATCTGGAATAGGCCTCGTTTCTGAGAAATGCTTGATATCAGACACAAGCATTCTGGAAGCAATTCAAAGTGTGATCTAACATCATAGAAATGAATGAGAAACATTCACCAAGCCATGGGACGTCATGTCTTAGTCGTGTTTGAATGCTTATATTGTTAGCTACATTCAGTGTTTTCTGGTAAATGCGCATTTTCAACTCCGTGCACATTATTCTTCCCCTTCCAGTGTGCCCCAGTAAGGTCTATACTGTGTTTAAGTATTTGGATAAATCCATTCTTCCTCCAAGTATGCAATCTGAATTCTTATGATTGTTTGTTAGGCCTTTCATTGTTTAACTTTGTTACAAAAAAATGAGTCACATTATGGTAAACTTTATATTAGCTGATAAAAAAAAATGACTTAAAAATACCACCCTCCCCTCAAAATTATTTTTCTATTCAGCTGCCGCCCCCGCTTTAGATAACACTTTTTTGGATGACGAGATACTCGCCTACCTCTACCCTCTGATGTCCCTAGCCCTTACTTACTAGCCCCATGTCCCCTCCGATGCCCCATGTGTCTCTTTACATTTTCTCTTTTTTCAGGTGGTCACGCCACCTTTCATCTTAAATGTCCCCTCGTTTATCTCATCAAATTCCTTCTCTTGCTTTTCTGGGATACCCCTCCCCCACTTAAAATACCAGTCTCTGCCACTGCAGCTGTCGCTCTGTCCTCACTCAACAGGCCCCTTCCACCGACCTGTGTCATTCTCGAAAGCCTTGGCTCTTTCTTGGGACACCTACCCACCCCCGACTCTCATCAGATGACCCTCATCGCATCCATCAGGTGCTTTATTTTAAACCCACTGCCCCGCGCCCGCAGTGTATTCTCTAATATCGTTTGCTTGCCCCTTTCTTCTTCTTCAGATAACCCCTCGATTTCTTCAGCTGACTATGCTTATACCCCTTCACTTCTGAAAGCTCTCCTCAGTTGTCCCCTTTCTCACCCGCCAGCTGCTGTGCTATCCTCTCCGTCTTTTTCGCATAGAAGAAAGGGAAAGCCAGAGCTAATTGTGCTTTTTAAAGAGCTTCCCTTTCTTCCCGCCGCACAGCTTCCTGGCGGGTGAGGTCACACCAGAGGCGCAACTAGAGTCAAATTTCGGGGGGCTAAGAAAAAATTTCGGGGGGGGGCTGATTCTTCAAGCAAAAGGCAGAGTGGAGCTGCAGGGGCTCTAAGAAGGGGTGAAAAACATCAAAGCCTCATTAACAAGCATAAGGTCTTTTAAAGACCTGTGAAGTACTCGGGTGCGACGGTGTGTGTGCCCGGGAAGCTGTCTCATCCCGGGCTGCCACACACGAGGGGGGGGAGGGGCTGAAGCCCTTTGAATCCAATGGGCGTTGCGCGCCTGGATCACACGTTGCTCTGCCTTGGCTCCATGGCGTCACTGCCCTCCTTGTGAAATCACCAATATGTGAGCATGCGCCGCAGTGTAGAAATGCGATGCATGCTCACATGACTATGTGTGACAATGAGTACCGGTACTCTATTTGGTAACGGAGAAGTGCCGGTACTCTGGGGGGGGGGGAATTAAGTGCCGGTACTCAGTACCGGTGAGTACCGGCCCATTTAAAGCACTGGTCTGAGGACCAAACAGGGAGACAGACTTACATGTACACGAACATGAGGCTGATATAGAAGGACTTTAGCTGGTAAGAGGGGAGAGCCAGGGGCAATACTCGAGGACCTGGGTTGTTTCAGGGCCCTGTGCACACTTCTCAGAAGGAACTCGTATGGAACAGAGGCTGGGTGGGCCTGGGGAGGATATTTGTCCCTGAGGTTTGAGATGGCTTTCAATGCCCTTTGAATACATATTTAGGGGCACACAGAGAGGCGGCCAGAAGAAGAGACACAGTGAAAGGGTGTAAACAGAAATGGTTTCAATAATATAGAGAGACCTTTTACAAGGAAATAGATACCTCTTTGTATGTATTCTTATATACCACACTCAACCTGTCAGTGCTGTACATGGAACAAGAGAAGACATGGTTAAACTTAAGTCAAACTGGATGGAATAAAAACAATTTAACAAGCTCAAAGTAAGAATTTATGATGTCAGAATGCATGCTATCACTACGCATGCCATTACAACGCAGTTGTAACAACTCAAGTGCTGTTACAACGCGTTACCATTACAACGCACACTTTTACCACACATATGCCTTTACAATGCATGCCTTTACAATGAATTTCGCTGTAATAGCATGATTGGTAAAGGCATATGCGTGATTAAGATTAAGTTTTAACATATAACTATTTTACAAGTAAATATGAACGCTATATATATATATATATATATATCAGCGAAAGAGACGCCTGTAGATGTCCAGCAAACGGACCGGGGCTTCGGCGGTAGACGTCAAGCCGTTTTACATATCCTTCGTGTTTACAAACTCAATTGCTGAGTTTCAGAAAAAGTGAGCCACACCAATGAGTTCTTTACCAGAGTGTTTTTACTGGCAACCACAGAGAAAAATACAACTTGTTTCGACCGCACTCGGTCTTGATCACGTGACACATAACTGCTGTTACACATTTTTAAAGACATCCATTCATTGCAATTGAAATGGAAAACATACTTCACATTAAGTTCATTTCAAACTTTTCAAGTATCGTAATTCACAGAAATCAAAAAAGAATTTTAAATATCTCCAGAACCTACAGCATACAAGTAGCCCATTGCTGTCATCCCGCACCTGACAGAAGATGCATAACTTTGGTCTACTTTGTTAAGGGAAGAGGAGGATTGTGGGCCAGTCTTGAAGCCGGAGAAGAGAACAAGAAATGAAACCCTGGGGCAGATTTACAAGACACTAACGCACGCTGTTTGGCAAGTCATTTTGCTGCGCCACGCTGCGTTAGTTTCGAAGCACAGGGATGTGACATATTTACAACAATATGTCGCATCTCTGTGCTTTCCCCGGCGCTGGCGCACAAACTACTGCAATGCGCCAGGGCAGGCACCCTTGCACCATGGTGCCTGCGTCGTGGGGAGATTGTTTTTGTGCTGGAGGGGGCACCTTCCTGCACAAAAACAATCATTTGAGGTGATTTCCTCTTCCAATGTGTGCTGTAGAATGCAGCACGCATTGAAAGAGGAAAAAAACGAGGGGAAATGAAACGATTTCTCTTCATTGAACTTCACTACGCCACCCCTAGGGTGGCGTAGCATTCTCACACATTTCCAGATTTACGATTCGTAGTAAATCTGGAAATGCATCAGTGGACATGGGTGTTGCGTGGGAACACCGACAGCAACACCCATGTCACGCCCCTAACACGCAAAGTGTTGCGTGAAAAGGGGCGATATTTACAAGCACAGGTAAAGTCACGCAGAGTGACTTTACCTGTGCTTGTAAAAATCACTCAGCAGGTTGCGCCGCCGGTGCGTCACGCAACGTGACACACCGGTGGCGCAAGGGGCTTGTAAATCTGCCAGTTGCGGGGTTTCTGCACATACACAGAACTATGCGCAGGAAAATAGGACCTCAGTGTATAGGGGTTGTACCTTCCTACCACCTTAGTACCCAAAATCCCAAAACCGACTAGCTATAGTGTCTCATTCGTTCTCTTACATAATCATGAAGCTACAAATGATTAGACAACCCAGAACACAACACTCCCGACTCTCTCAGGAATCGCAGTAGCAAGACATTCCCTTTCTCTCACTCACTCGTACTTGTCCACAATAAGAATTGACAGAGTCATTGTTATAGTTCAAAATGTGTATTTTAACTACTGTGCTCTATAATGCAGCATACGAGCCACTACCAGCAGCGAAATGCATAAACTCAGAACAATTAGCATTGTTACAATTCCATAGAATATAAAGGTGGATGTCATCATATCCAGACAGTGGAAAAAGGACTATAAGGCCTAACCACCCTCCCCTTGGTAAGGTTGAGTTTTATTATATAAAGGAAGAGTTCTGGGCTTTGTAAGCAGACCCCATACCTTAGTGCCTAGATGGAAGTTTTACATCATAGGAACAGCATAGCTCTCCTCCCTAGAAAGGTCCCTCTCCAAGTGTGTGTTTGGACAACATGCATCACCGTAATATCAAAGCAAAAGTTTCCAGCAGTGCAGCTGTGTTTAGCATGTTTGTCTAGGTGCTAGGGACTGACCAGAACAGAATAACAAGGGCCATTGTTTATCGACCTTGCACATCGTGTTCAGACTAAACTCCAGGAACTAGCAGAGAACGCGAAAAGCAGACAGTTCTCATGTGAAAGGCATAATCAGAGTCTTGCATAATAAAGCCATGCAGTAACGTGCGCAAAAGCAGCATCATGGCAGCAGAGCTCATGCTAACTTAGCAATGTCGACAATGACCCTAATGGCCATATAACACCTCCTAGTCTTTTGTCTCAACATCTTCCAGGTCCAGCATGAGGTCGCAGTGGTGAGGATGTCAGCTGTAGAGAAGAGAAAGCTTGCTGGCAACAGAGATTCCAGCTGTTTGTCTAACGTTTCTTTTTCTCCGGGTTAGCATAAGGTTGATAACACGATATAATGAGGTGTCTCTGTGCCACCAAATAATATGTCTCCAAATCAGGTACTTTAAACTCACTTTTCTCGTATGGTAGAAGGAGGGTTTCCTGCCATTCTCTAGGTTGCCAGTCTGCCCAGAAAAGTCTGATAAGAATCGTTCTAAGAGTTTGAAAGAAGGTTCTATTTAGAATTTCGGGAATCTTTAGGAACAGGTAGAGATATCTGGGAAGAATTAGCATTTTTATCAGTGCTACTCGACACGCCATGTATAGCCGCAGTTTCATCCTAGCATTCACCTGCAACAGTTTAGTTATAGCTGGGCCATAATTCAACCTATTTATCTTCTCTCTGTCTCTATGTATAATTATTTCAAAGTATTTCACAAGCGTTATTGACACAATGAATCGGGAATTCTAGCTCCAGTGTATCAGTATCGTCTGTCAGCAGGAACTGTTCGGTTTTATACAATTAACCTGAATTCCGGAGTATCTACCGTTTCTTATCGCCTCAGGGATCAGAGAGGATACATTCTCTGCTGGGCGGCGAACAAACACAATATCATCCGCAAGCATGGATAGCATTATACAGTCAGACCCCTCTGGAGGTGGCAGTCTTAATTTCCTGTCCTGTGGGTCCATAGCCAGTTTGGACAATAGCAGAGACAGGTGGCATCTCTGTCATGTGCCATAAAGCTACCTAGAAAGAGTCATACGTTAATCCATTAGTCCTCACCCTAGCTGTTGGCCTTGAGTAAAGAAGCTGTATTGGAGCAAGAATGCGACACGGATGACACGGAGCCCTTGTTAAGTTCAAAATATTCTATGATGGAGGTCCCATTTCATCGTGAAATACTGAGTCATGTAGAGTGTCTGTTGGGATCCTCTAAGTTATCTCGGCCAGATGTGTCTCCAGCATGGTGAGCCTCAGCTCCACAGGTGAAAGAATAGACAATGTCGAGGAGTGAAATGTCAGCTCCCCCGTCCACGACTCAACATCTGGAGTCACCATCCAAAAGTCTATGCACGAGGGGAGTTATGCTGTGGGGAAAGAAAACTCTGTGGTTGTAGGGTGTCGCCATATAACTACTAAGGAATATCCATCCATAATTTCACTAAGTGCCAATGTTACCTCTGTATGTCTAGGTCAAACAGCACTGGGTCGATCTAACTCAGGACCAAGGACTAAATTAAAATCACCACTCCATATCACTGTCTCAGTATCAGAGCATCTTAAGGTAGCATATATATCCCTGGAGTACCCCGGAGAGCCTACATTTCGAAGTATATGTATTTAGGAGCCCAAGTTTCCTGACGAATAGGGTCCCCTCAATTTATTTATTTATTTATTTATTTATATAGCGCCTGAATCGACCCCCGAAGGGGTATCTCTGCGCTTTGGACAGGCAGCAAGGATATAGTGCGGCTACAGCTGGATCAAGAACAGAAAAGGGTGGTCTTGAGCAGCTTCCTAAATTGCAAATGATCAGGGCATTGTCTCAGGAGTATAGGGGCCAAGGTGAGAAAGGGCCCTTCCTCCTAATCTAGCCTTCCTAACTCGAGGAACCACAAGAAGATGTTTGGAGCCCGAACGAAGGGATCTGGAAGGTAGGTATGGTGTAAATTTCTCTGAAAGGTAGGTGGGGCCTAGATTAAACAACGCCTTATGAATGGTGCAGCAAACTTTGAATCTTACCCGTTGGTGAATAGGAAGCCAATGGAGTTGCAAAAGAAGAGGGCGGGAGGGAGTCCTAGGAGGAGCATTAAGGACCAGTCGCGCTGCCATATTCTGGACTACCTGCAGTCTGCTGAGCGAGGCCTCATTGGCGGAGATCAGCAGACCGTTACAGTAGTCCAGACGGCTTAATACAAGTGCCTGAGTCAGAGTTTTCCGAGTTGAGTCGGGAAGCAGAGGAAAAACTTGACGGAGCAGGCCCATTGTATGGAAGCAGGAGCCAGCTGTTTGAGCAGTATGCTCCTTCAGAGTAAGAGCTTGATCCAATCGGATGCCCAAGTTTTTAACAATAGATTTGGGGGCAGGATGGGCACCCAAATCGACCGGCCACCATTCAGGCGTCCATAGAGAAGGGAGAAAGGTTAACAGGCAGTGGGGTACAATTGCGCAAGCTGACGCACTTGAGTAGCTTGGTCATACACATTCATTAATGAGTAATGCTCACAAGGGCATAGAACAATGACCACCCAACATTGTTAAATGGCAGTAGATAAATCCACACCCATAAGACAAACTAACTCAATGTCCTGAGCAAAACTCATATTAACGCGAAAAATAAATTTTGGTCCACACAGTGTTCTTCTCCGGTGATTTTCTTGCACTCCACAAGCGCGCACCCCAGATCGCAAGTGAATGCCATTCCCTATGGGGAGTTTTATAGGGCTCGCAGAAATTGTAGCGATGATGATTTTTTCAGATGCACCAAAGATATGGAAGCCAGATTCCTCGCTAGAGGATATGATAAGAATGTGGTCAAAAAGGCTAAGATTAGAGCTGCTAAATTGCCTAGAGTGGACACCTTGAAAATGAATACTACTGGTGGTAAAAATTCAACGACAGCGCCCACTTTGAAACTGATCACTAACTATCACCCTTGGTCATATAAGATTTTTATCATTAAAAAACACTGGCATTTGTTAACATCGGACCCAAACTTAGGTCCACACATTGGTAAACATCCAAGCATTGTTTATCGTAGAGGGAGAACTTTACGTAACATAGTCAGCCCGAGTTATCCCAAGCCCAAAAAGTGGAGAACACATAGCTGCACACATTAAATATGGGATCATATAAATGTAGCAATTGCAGCATGTGCAAATTTGCGATGCACAATATACGTGAGTTTCAATATAACGGATCCAATACATTTCTTATAAAACAGCATATTGATTGTTCGACAAAGTTTGTAGTATATGCTATTGTGTGCAGGTGCACTAAAATATGCATAGGCAGTACTATTAGATGTTTGAAAGATCGTATGTCCGAACACTTTAGGGCATTAAGAAATCTAGATCCGAGATACCCTATCGTGACACATGCACTAGAATGTCAAAAGGAGAGCTCGAAAATTTCCTTTAGTTTTCATGGAATCGAGTCCATCCCTAGTGACAGAAGGGGGGGTAATCGAGAACTTAAGGTTCGCCAGTTTGAAGCACGCTGGATTTTGAAATTGCATGCAGTGGAGTTGGGCATAAGTATTGATTCAGAATTACAATACTTTCTGGGAACTTGAATACATCTATCCTGTAAACATAGCAGTCCGGGGATTGATACATTTAGAACGTGTTACCCTGAAAGTTGTGTTATTAGGACTTGTTATGTATATAGGCCACAAACTGATGTTGTATTTTAATCTATGTGGTAATTACTTTAACAGGGGATGCTTTAGATATGGGTCATAACTGATATAGATAATTGTCCTATGTGATTAATATGTTAATCAAGGTGCCATTGTTATGTATTATACTTGATGTTGGTTTAGTCTGTAATGATGATGGTTATGACACATCCCCAAATTGATGCGAGCTCTGGGGGTGTGATCATACATTTGCGGATTTGATGGAAGAACTGTTGATTTCTCTACCCTTTCTCCCCCTTCTTATATTCATAGAATTGATGTAAAAACTGTTGACTTCTTTACCCTCTTTTTCCCGTTTCCCTTTGAATATTGTATGTTATTTTTGTACTAAGTATTGCTGGAATGATCCCCCATCTTATATTCGTTGAATTGATGTAAAAACTGTTGACTTCTTTACCCTCTTTCTCCCGTTTTCCCTTTGAATATTGTATGATATTTTTGGACTAAGTATTGCTGGAATGATCGTTTTTGTTGGTTAGGTTATGTTCTGCAACAACAAAACTGTAATTTAAATAGTTTTTGGGAAATTTTTATTTAAATTTGTAATTGTTATGATATATCTCTCTTTCCCCCTTCTTGTCTTTTTCAGATTGCACTTGAGGTCTCTTTTGAGACTTCTTTCTCTTTTTCCACTTACTGGTCTTTTGATCTTATTACTCTTGGACGTGGGTCTATCCTGATGATTAAGGCTCAGGGCAGGCTGTAAGATATGAAACAGATCCATCTTTCAATATAGGGGACATGTCTTAATACTTTCGTTTGTCTCAAAATCGGAGAATAATTATCTTCAGTACTGGTTTAGCTGGATTAAGCATGGTACCCCATGTCGTGGGCAAGGTTGGTGTTTATTGATTACGAGACTTGTCTCAATTTACAAGCTGGGATCATGCCGTTTCTTACAGAAATGAAGAAAGTCATAAACTTGCGTATAAGACCATTCTAAAATGGCGCCTGTTGCCACATACTAGTGAGAGTGCTTACTTGTAGTCCGTCATCACTTTTTGTAAAACCGGTAGCGGTCTATAAAGTTTTCCCGCAACATGGCGGGGGTGCTAGACACCGACTTGTGGATATGGAGTACTCTCCTCGTTTCTGAATAATTCTATGTGCAGGTAAGGCTGTTATTTTTGCTTTTGACTAATTCTGTTTCGTTGTGTAGATTTTAGCAAGTACCCGTCTGTGTTTTACTTAATAATACATGGGGCTAGTGGCATTATCGGCACATCCCGACTCCGGGACAGAGATATTTGGATAAGAATAAGGTTATTCGAGAGCTTTTTTTCTTTTGATTGACTTCGTTTCATTATGCAGATTTTAGCAAGTACTCGTTAATGTTTCACTTGATAATACATGGGGCCAGTTGCTTTAACGGCAGAGCCCGATTCTGGGACAGGATAAGAATTAGGTTACTCGAGAGGCCCTTCGGGCAGTTGCCACGGACTCTTATTGCTGATAACAGCATTGAGATAAAGTTAAGTGGGACATAGGATCCACCGATTACGACTCGGAGTCTTTACGGAAATCTTTAGTGGCTAAGCCATATGGGCCCATACTGTTATGCCCTTTTCTTTTAAGAAGTTGACATATTTGTATCGAAGCTCATTATAAATGTTACACGGTTAAGAGTTTTTGACACAATATTTGACTCACATAACTCGTATGTATTTGAATTTATTAATATTTGACGTAATTATAGATAGATACATTTTTAGGCAAGGTGGTCTTGCTTTGTTTTTCTTCTCTTACTTGAAGGAAATTTTGTTGCAATTAGGTTTTTCCAATAGAGAATATGACCTTTTGGTTTAATCTTTTTGATTCTCAGCTGGATCCTTTGTATTTTACGAATATATAAGCTTTGCGAAAATTGTTTGACGTCGTTTTATGCTGCACGACCTGCAACCGATTTGGTGAGTGTCTCAAAACCTTATGGCAAGATAGGGGGACTGTGGAATTAGATTTTGAAAGGTTTTTTATTATTATGTTTTTTTATTATTATGTTTATGTTTAATTTTAGGGTATTTTCTGGTGCTTAACACAACTTCATAAATACTGGAACCTTTAGACGCCGCAAGTTTGATACTCTTGGCTGTTTTTTGTGAATGGTGAGTTAATTGAGCGTGACGCTCTGTTTTATCGCTGCTCCTTTGGTATTATATTTAAATTAGTGAGAGGTTGTTCACCATTTGGATGGTTTCTATATCTTCTAAACTTTTCACCTACCTTTTTCTTTGGGCCCTCTGTTCTCTCTCACTTGAATCTGCACTAGTAGATGGTGTGGACATGATATTGCATGTGTCTTCATATATTTTGAGTTGGTGTTTGATTTACACTTTTATAGGTTTACCCTTTTCACTATTTTGGGTGATAGTGGAATGTATTAAGTTCCCTGTCTTTAGGATTAATAGGTATTTGTAATTGCTCTTTTCTTAGCCCTGAGGAAGTCTTGGGTTAATGCCCGCATAAGACGAAACACGTGTTGGCTCGGTGGCTTTTGTGTGTTGACAAAGAAAAATAAGAACGGAAGCATTTACTAAAAAAGATTGGACAGAAATAAACAGCAAGAAAATCACCGGAGAAGAACACTGTGTGGACCAAAATTTCTTTTTCGCGTTAATATGAGTTTTGCTCAAGACATTGAGTTAGTTTGTCCATAGAGAAGGGGCCTCTCCAAAGAGCGGAATCTCCGTTTTCCCCACATTACACTGGAGGAAATTACTCTTCATCCAGGGTGAGATGGCTCTCATACCAGAAGAGAAGGCCGACTGTACGGATGGAGTGAATTTGTCAAATGGAAAGAGCAACTGAGTATCTTCGGCATAGGATATGGGGGTGAACCCATACGTCCTCAAGAGATTGGCCAAGAGAGCGACATAGATGTTAAACAATGTGGGGCTCAGGCAAGAGCCCTGAGGTACTCCCTTGGACAGTTCCATATGTGCCGAACGATACGGGCCTAAGTTGACGGTCTGGGAGCGAGCAGATAGAAAGCTCGTCATCCACCGTAAGGCAGAGTTTCTTAGTCCAATCTCCTTTAGTCTTCTGAGCAATATCCGATGTGACACCGTGTCGAACGCGGCGGATAGGTCCAACAGCACCAATATCGTAGAATGGCCCTTATCTAGGGTCATCCTGATGTTATTTGTGACCACTAGCATAGCTGATTCGGTGCTGTATTTGGGCCTACAGCCGGACTGGGAATAGTCTAAACACCCAGTAAGTTTGACATGGTTGGAAAGATGATTGTTAATGTGTTTCTCCAGTAGTTTGCTCAGAAACGGAAGAAGCGAGATGGGGCGGATATTGGTAAGATCCGTCAAAGGGACTTTAGGGTTCTTACGGATAGGCCTAACCTGTGCTGCTTTCCAATCTGATGGTACATGGCCCTCTCTCAGAGAGAGGTTGAGGAGAGATTCAATCGAAGGGGACAATTGATTAGCCAGGGAAGTGACAACTTTGGCCGGAATTAGGTCCAAAGGGGACCCTGATTTTATCTTATGGATCAATGATTCCACCTCTGCCGAAGTCAGTGTGGGGAAGCACTGTAGCAACTGAGGATTTTCCTGTTCTGGTTGGTCAGGTGCCATTGGGGCCAGAGGCTGGTTTCCTGGCAAGACAATTTTTTCGTAGATACGCTCAATTTTCTGCGAAAAGTATAGAGCAATATCGTTGCATAACGTTTGCGTGGGTGCCTCAGAGTTCTCACAGGCCTTAGGATTGATAAAGGACTGGAGAATGTGATGTAAAGTTTTAGGGGCGTTACCAGCCTGTGCTAATTGCGATGCTATATGAGTTTTTCGCGCAATTTTTATATTCAATGAGAACATACCAGCCCCTCCGGTTAATCAAGGGCTGATTTAGCTTAAATCGACATGTTTACGGATTAGAATGCAGACACCCCCTTGATTGGCAGCTTTATTCTGAGAAGTACTGATGTGGTCTCCATCTTCTGGCCAACATGGCTGAACGCATGGGAGAATAGTTTCTTGCAACATGGCAATATCTATTTTAGGGCATTCTAGATATGCCAAAACCTGTCTCACTTTGACCCCATTGTTGAGGCCCCTGACATTCCAGGACAATAATTTCATTGCCTGGTTACCTGGGGGCATGAGACTGAGTTGGTAGTGTATAATGTGCTGTTGTTACCGGTATAATACTGCGCTGACGTTGTGATTCTCTTGTTGTGCACTGCATGGATCCAGAATTAGTATTATCAAACACACCAACCTTAAACACCCCCCACCCACACTGAGATCCCCAACTTTTAGTGCCATGGTACCCACAAACTCAAAAGCCAAACCCTTTTGGGTAATCATGTAGTGATGCACAACCAGGGCCAGGCCATGATGGTGTTCATGGTAGACCAAAAGCATTATTTAGTACATCACCAAACCAGTACCATATTGTGGGAGTTATGGTCAGAAATTAACAACTTAATAGTCAATGAGAAAAATAGGCATAACAGACTAACAGCATAGGTTTCACTGTCAAGTATCTGTGCCAGTAAAGGGATAGTTGTAGTGACTCTACTCCACATCACTTAGTGGCGTTGGTGGGGTACCCACCCCAACCTCTTATGCAACCCAAATCAGAATCAAACTAAACCCCACATGGGTTGAAAAACCTCTTGAATGCCTGCCACCTCTGCTGCTGTTGAGAAGAACCAGAACCGGGCTCTGTCTCCCAGTTCCACCCGCAGTCTGGTTGCAGGAGCTGCAGGAACAAAAAGCAAACGGGGCTCAATGAGACAAGTTTACTTTCTGTATTTCCCACACTGTGCCTTAACCCTGAGCAGAGAAATGAAGGGTGTCAAGGGTCTACAGGTGGGTCAAGAGGTCCACCCCGTGGGGTTATCAGGAGTCAAACGGTAAGTGATGTCACAACCGGTACCCTTACCATGTTGGTGAACAGGTGTTTCTGGGTTTAATTATGATTATATCATGTATGTTCCCTGTGCCTTTAAAATGGGGGAACATAACCATGACAGATTATCTGTTGTGCGAGTGTCTCAACCTTACCGCCACTTCTCTAAATACACGTACTGAGAAGGGAGATACAGACTAGTTCTGTGTTCAGCAGGGTGCAGACGTATTACATATGCATTGAATGTTATGAAAGTGATTGTAACTTGTTCTCATTAAGTCCCAAAGGCATCGTTTCTTGAATAAAATATTAAAGCAGCACCAACAAGGGAAGTGAGGTTAACATTAAATAGCCTGACACCAAATTAATTGTTTCTGCGAGACTGTCATATAAAACCCACCGTCATTGGGTCATTAGTGCTTTCTTAAGGCCAATGCATGCACAGAAGACCATATGGCTGCCATAAAGATCTCCACCAGTAGAATGTGTCAGAAGAAAGCACTTCACGCACATAACATGCACCTGCCCCGCTCTACAGATGGAACAACTGGCTCAAACCATTTACTTTAACAAAAGGGGTCCGAACGTGTAAAAGAGCTGTGGTCGAGTCCCTGCAAGTCACCAATTACCAACTAACGGCTCGCTTTGTTAAATTCCTTACTCACGCAGCAAAGAAACTCAATTTTAGTGCCTTGATTTTAGGATCTAGCAGCAAGTTGTACAGTTTTACAAGGCGTAGTACTTCTGTGAGTACTTCTTTTTATTGTCCAGTGTGTTCAATGGTTTTTAATAACTGCATCTATCAATATATAAAATATAATTTAAAAAACGGTTCAAGCTGCCATGGGCCACGTAGATAGGGTTTTAGGGGCATATGTACAAGGAGTTAACGCTGCATTAGCTGCACTTTTATGACGGTTTTGCGGCGAGATCTTTTTCGCCATATGTACAAGCTGTCGCTAACCTCTGTTAGCGGCAGTTTTCTGGTGAAAACGTCCATAGAAAAGATCGCCACTTCTGTTAGCGATAATGACATGCAAGGGAGGCGTTCCCGTGCAAAAACGGCCGCTAACCCCACTTCGCAATATGTACAAGGGAGTTCATGAAGGTAGGAGGACCAAAAAAACTGCCTCTAACTGCAGTTCAAGGCAGTTTTTTAAGACCAGAATGGAGATAACCCTTGGGTCCTCATTTCAGCAGGTTTTGATGCTGGATCGCGCTGCAAGCAATGTTGCTGCGCTGCCCTGTGACAAAACTACAGGACAGGACTGCGCATCATCAATAAGATAGTGCACATTCCTGGGCCTCACTCATGAAAAGTGTTGCAGCGCTGTGACAAGACAGTGTTGCAACATTTTTCACTACCCCCTTCTTGCGACACCACAGATGCGCTGTATTCACTGGACAGCGCTCCATGACGCAAGTAATGACAGATACGTCTGGAATCCTGACGTATCTGTCTGCGCTAAAGTCACGCATTGCTGCAGTTGTGTCACAACCATGATGCAACTCCAGCAATGCATGGGGCCAGCCTATCCCTGTGGCACTGCGTCACCCTCCAGCCTGCCATCATGCAGGCGTAAGGTACTGACGCAGTGCCGTTCTTGAGGGGTGCCCAGGTGTTGGCGCGGTTGGAGACCCATCGGTGGCGGTTGCGCGCTGCAGTGTCATCGTCTGTAAGCGTTGGCGGAGTGGTGGTGCTGAGGGAGTTGACGAGACGTACTTCAGTGGCCTTGATCCAGCTGCGAGGGGGGCGATGATGGCGGTGGTGTATGGTGGGCATGGTGAAGACGTGATGTATACAATGATGGTCGGTCCAGGAGAGTCCGGTGGTGTGGCTGTAGTTGAAGGTCCCGCTGGCGGAGGAGACGTGCTCGACCGTGTGTCCTGCTATGTGGCTTGCTGCGGTGACTAGCTGCTTTAGTCTGATGTTGGGGAGCTACCCCAGGAGGGGGTGGTGTTCTGGTCAGTGGGGTTGTCCAGGTGGAACTTGAGTTCGCCGAGTAGGATGTCGTTGGTGGATGGGAGAGCCTGGTGTGCAATGAGGTCTACAATGGTATCGGAGAATGGGTGTCCATGGCCCGGGGGGCCTGCAGATGAGGGTGCCGCAGAGGATGGGTTTGGGGTTGCTCTGGATCTGGAAGTTGAGGTGTTCCATGGTCACCATTGGGTCACTAGAGTGCGTGGTCAGTCGGAGTGTGCTTCTGTAGGTGATGGCAATGCCTCCTCCTGGACGGTCGGGGCGGTCCTTGTGGGTGATTTAGTAGCCATCAGTGATGGCGATGGCGATGTCCGGTCCGGAGCAGATGTTGGTACTTGCACGCGATGTGGCATCCAGGGTTGATGGCGAGGAGGGGGCTGGCGTTGTAGGGGTGGAGTGTCTGAGAGGAAGGGTCCTTGGTGCTGAGCGCAGTCCAGGGGCAGACGGACGCAGACGGGCTTGCCTTTGGCACAGGAGACGTCCATCGTAATGCCTGTACAACGCAAATCCAACAACGCAGGTGCCTTTACATCGCATTCCATTACAACGCATTGTGAGGTCAGTAATGGGGTATTTTTAAGTTTTAGGGTGGGTATGGGTTTCGGGTGTCGGAGATGAAATGTGGGGTGTATTATGGGGTAAAATTTGAAATTTGGGGTGTGTTTTGGGGTCAATCATGAAAATTGGGGTGTGCATTTGGGTCAAATATGAGAATTGGGGTGTGCATTTGGGTCAAATATAAAAATTGGGGTGTGCATTTGGGTCAATTATGATTTTTAGGGTGTGTTTTGGGGGCTCAAAGATGAATTTTAGGGTTCAGGGTTTGCTTTGGGGTGCAAGGGTTAGTTTTAGGGTTGAACTCACTGAAGTGAGAATAGTAATGTTTACATCTCCGCAATCCAACACCTTCCCTATTGTTGCAATATGCCTAGTATTAGTATGCATTGTAATGGAATGCGATGTAATGGTATGCGTCGTAACTCCATATATACCTTTGGCACACCAGTGGTACGCCGGCTGCGCATTGGTCGCACAGCAGCCGCCATTGAGAAGTGCTGCGGGGGGGACTGGACAGCTGGGAGGTGGGAAACACCGGAAAGAACACTGGATGGTGCGTGGACTGGGGGGTGTGTGTGTGTGAGGGTGTTGTAAATATTTAAATGAGAGAAATCTTACCTCGAGGCCGGGTCCCGTGTCTTCGTTGCTCGTGCTCTCCTGAGTCTGCTTCCAGGAACAGGAAGTAGGCAGCCAGGCTCCCTCCCCTAAGCCAATCACAACGCTGCAATGCGGCGTTGGGATTGGTCATTGGCGCCTGGACAAGGCGTTCAGCCAGGGGCTGGAGGGGTGGGCATGTTCTCCATGCAGGCTGTAATGCACCCTGCATTGCGAACAGGACAGTGCGCATGACTGCTTTGGATGGCCTGAGCGGGCCGACCAAACAGTCACTGCGCACTTGAGTGGGCATGCCACACCGCCCCTGCCCTGCTCCAAGAGTAGAGCAGCCCTACCCACCCTCCCACCCGCAAAGGAAACATGGCACGATTACATCAGGAAGTTATCATCATGTGAGCATTGTTCCTCTTCTTGCACTGCTTGAAAGCAGTGGGGCGACGCTCTTCCACCATAGCGGATGAGCCGACACTGGGGGTGCATCATCTATAGGTGCTAGGCCTGGGCGACTTGACTTCCGGGCCTCCTCCGCTACGTGTCCCACCTTCTCCTTACCTGGACATTGACACCGTGGCGCAATCCGCTGAACTCTCTCCAAATCTGTGATTCAGCCAGCAGGAGCCTCAGCCAGGTGAGATTTCACAAGCATGGGTACAGCAGTTGCCGCCAAGTCCACTGGTGAACCTCCCAATGCAGTTGATGCAGCAGGTCCCCCTTAGGCGTGAAGTTGCAGCGCTCCCGCCGCACAAGTTCGGCACAGCTCAGGGGCCTCACCCTCCACAGCGTCCGGCCAGCGCAACATCATCCGGCCTGTGATGCAGAGAGGTGCCGACCACCGTTGGTAATCCCCTCTGTGCACCCCGGTGTAGTGGTGGATCGTAGTATGCTAGGCAGACCTCCCTACGTTGGTGCGCAGGAGCACCTCTACCATTCACAGCTCCAAGGGGCTCAAGGCGGTCTTCTCACACAGGTCAGCAACGTGTCTCCATGCGACCTGCCAGACTTCACCACCAGGTACGGGCGATATCTGCGCCTCAATGTCTACCGCCACGGCTCATCAACTCCACAGCTCCTCCGCATCCTACTCCAGGCTCCAGACGGAAGGTCCAGCGAGGCATCCTGGCTCCAGAGGCAGGTCCAGGGAGGCATCCAGGCTCCAGACGCAGGTCCAGCGAGGCATCCAGGCTCCAGATGCAGTCTCAGGAGGCATCCAGGCTCCAGGCGCAGGTCCTGCGAGGCATCCAGGCTCTCATCCTGGTCATCCTGGATGTTGGGTGGCTTGAGGGGGTTGTTGATGTGTGCTGCACTTGGCCCTGGCTGCTCCATTCTGCATTTCATTGTTTTTTTTGCCTATTTTCTATTGGAGGCCGCCTGATAGGCTATTTTTTCCAATAGAGGCAAAAAAAACTCACGTTGGGCTGACTAACGTGCGTTTTTTTGCCGTTAATGGGCCATTTCTTTGGTTTTTGCCCGCTAAAGCCGGAATTCCTATCGCCATCATGCTAATGTTAGCGGCAGTTTTCGCCGCCGATCCCTGAAGCTATCGCCATGTAGCGACGCCTTGTACATACGTCGCTAACATGGCAATAGTTTTCAGCGGTACACGGCGGTAAGAAAACTGCCGCTAACTAATGTTAGTGATAGTTTTCGCCAGTCCTTGTACATATGGCCCTTAATATCTTGAGGCACAGGTCCTTTGCAACTCCATTGGAAACACCCAATAGACTAAACTGTTTGTCTGTAGACTTGTTCTTTTGGGCCTGCCTTGCATTTGCTTCTCCCAATCAACATCATAAATGTTCTGATTGTTGACCCATTTGAGTTGGCCTTTTTCAGAATGAAAATTCAATACCCTTATGACACAGTATTTTAAAAAAAACTTTAGTAGGTATGTGGTCTCTTAGGCAGATAATAAGCAGTCGTCCTAAGAATCAATTTGTCCCAACGGACAACAATATAAAGGCAACACTCAGCATCCACCTTACTGCAATGTAAAAGGCAGCTCTGAAAGCAAAATAGTTTAAGGGAAATTGATGTTATTTTTAACAGGGATTTGTTGAAATGCTGTATTGCCATCGGTATGGCTTCAAATTGCTGTCCGAGTTGGAGACCTTCATGTTCCAGCCTCAAGGATGCTGTCACAGACTAGAGTATGTTTTACGTTTGAGTGGTATAGTCAATAGAGTGGTCCGAGTACTGGTCAGAGGAGAGGGTAGGTTTGGAGTAGTGTGAGATGCCAGAGGTTGTTACCAATTCGGGTGTATGTCATGTGTTTTTTGTATTATCACGACTCTGGACACCCAAGTGTAGTTCTGTTGAAAATGAGCTTTTGTGCATGTTGTTTATTAGGATTTGCCTGCACAGCGCAAGCACTGTGCTTGTGAAATCTATTGTTTTTATATAAACTCAAAAGGAGCTTACATCCTGCCCATCTCTTTCCTGACCTTTCATTGGTTCCTGTGCGTGCCACTTACCTTTCCTCCATTTCTATTGGCTGCAGCATATTTTCTTGCATTTAACAATGCTTGTTCCTCATCTGCTTCTTGTCAGTTCCCAGTAACTGAAATACCGTTAGCATCCGCTTTGGTGGAACTATGTTTTCATAATGTTTTGCCTCTTTTTGCTTTTTGATCTTGCAGCAGATTTATATAGCAACTTGTCACCCAGAGAAATTAAGTGATTTGCCCAGAATCACAGGATGTTGTATTGCAGAGACTTGAACCGGGATCCCCAGCTCTCGAGTCAGCAGCTCCGGCCACTGCACCACATCATCTCCACTCCTGTGTTCCTAGTCAAGGAACTCTTTCCTTCGTCCGGGACGATGATTGATAAAAACAGTATTTTATTCATCACATAGGCGAAACCGATGCATTACCAATGCTTGTTAAACTCTGCAGTTTGACACATAAGGCACTTCACAAATCCGCCCGCCTACTTGTCCATACCTTTAATCCCATTTCGACCTGCGAGATGCCTTAGGTTTTCGGATAAGGCTCTTCTGACTATCCTTTGCATTCGGACCTCAAATCAGGGGGGTAGATCTTTTTCCTACACTGCCCCCTATCATTGGAACAAACTCCCCCCTAGTCTCCGCTTCTGCTCAGACTTTATTTCCTTTAAGAAGGGTTTGAAGACCTTGCTGTTTTAGGATGTTTCTCCTCTCTTAGCAGTGCAGCGCCGAGATACTCCTTTGGTAGCGATTTGTGCGCTATATTAAATGTCTATATCACATCATATCATATCACATGCACAGCCTTGTCTGCAATGCAGTCCCCTCACTGGAACTGTTGCCACACAACCTGTGAGAAAATGAGTCATTAGTTGTGTGGCCTGTACAAGTAGTGGGTCTACATTTCTCCTCCACTGGGAACCAAACACCATATTGTAGCGCTTGATCTCACAGAGCAGAGCAGACACATCACAGAGCAGTCCAAGGCCTACTCAAGGGCGGTGGTGTGGGCTAGTAATCACTATTCAAAGATACACAATAATAACACTCAATAATTGACTGTCCAGTCGGTGCTTTTTTTTCTAAAAAAGAAAAGTATGTTTATTACACCCACACTACTCAATACTATGCAGCAATTTACAAATGTACACAAGCTGATGGAGTTACTTTTAGATGACATTGCGTAATCATTCCTACCGTTCCCTACAAGGTGTACTAGTACCACCACTCATGTGTTTAAACATGATCTTGTCTCTAAATGGCAAGAGTTGAACATAGTTTGGGGCACTTAATACTGTCAACAAAGCAAGTGGCTGTCCCCCTCATTATGTCAACAAGCATTGTTGCGATTGGAATAAAGCATTAGCAAGAATCAATGTCAACTGTCAACATGAATAACACAATTTACTCACATTTTTAATCATACCACTGAGCAATTATAGTCATTCACCTAGAAGGTAGAAGGTGCTTGCAGCATACACTTTGAACAGCTTTCAACATACAATACTGAATTTTAAACACAGTGCCTAAAGGAGCTCATTCTGATAAATACACGTGGGCGCTTTCCCCCTTTCATTCTCTCAACATGAAAACTCATATTAAACACTTGCAGGCCACAACTGGTTGCAGCGATAATCTTCGCCCCCAGAAGGGCACAGCCTTACCAACTGTAGAACAAAAGTTTCCTCTTGGAGGAAGCTCGGTAAACACTTGGACCCCTTGAGGGGCTATCTTTCCAGAGTCCCACCTAACTCAGGGAGGTGACTCTGACACTTCCTTTGGGGGAAGATTGCGCTGTTCCTGCAGCTCCCCTGCACTTTAGCAGCATTTTGGTGCTGACCCCACTCTCCTGGGGTCACCACAGGCCACAAACGAGTGGTTTCAATTTTAACATGCGGACGAAACTGACTAGCCCTGTAGGGCATTATGGGGTGCTCCTCGCGCTGACTGATGTATTTGTGAACAGGGGCTCTCGTGCTGCACTGGGGAAAGCCGTGTCTGGTTCCTTTGTATATTCTTTTTCTTTTTTGCTTTAATTTTTCTTCGGGGGGGCCCGGACCCACCCGAGCACCCGTGGCCTTCCACAGCATTGGAGAGCAGCTCAGGGAGCCCACCCTCAGCTGCTCTCACTGGCTCCCCGCTTGGCGAGCAACCTTGCGTGCTGCTGCGGGTGCCAGCACTTCACTTTGGTCTGCCCGCTCCTGCGGGCAGATGTGTATGGTGCTGCAGGTGCATGCGTGGAGTGCGACGGCAGTCCCCCCTCCTTGCTCTGTTCATCAGGGCCCAGGGATGGGGCACTAGGCCCCTCTCACCTTTGCGGGGGCTCGATGGCGCTCCCCCATTCTCAAATCTTCTCGGGCCCAGGGAAGGGGGATCTGGGCCCCTTTCCCAAACTCATGGGGGAGTGCTGTAGTGTCCTGCTGAACATGTTCTAGTGTCTCAACAGGCACTATTATACTAGCCACTCCTTTGAGGGTTGGCACTACACCCACCCCACACCCATCCAACACAGGCGTCACCAGTCAGGTGACCTTGGCAATAAAAGAGCCTGAGTGGCCTGCTCAAGGCCAGTTATGTGTGCAGCAACCAAGTGTCCGTATCACTTATTTATCTAGTATGTGGGTCTAGGGCCCACAACTTTACAATGGGGATGAGGGATCTGAACCCACCTGCTGTGTGCAGTGCAAAGAAGCACAGATAGCACTGTTGCCAGGACAACGATTTCTTATGCTTCTAGCACTTCAAGGTGAGGCAAAGCCCAGAAATACACCTGGCAACAAAGCAGCTGAAATACCTGCAAAAACAGCCCCACAGTTCTCTGGGCATGAACAGTGCAGTGCACTGACTGCTGGAGAATGCACCACCTGCAGTGAGAGGAGCGTGGATCAGCCCTTCCGCACGGGTACTGAGTGGTACCTGCACATGCATCTCCAGCCCCGCACGGCTCACAGTCCTGGAGAGACTGCCACGTCGAGGAAAGAGAAGCGCCACCTAACGGCCGATTTAGTATACCCCACCCGGTATACAGGGACTAGTATATGTGAAGAGGCCCCAACAGGTTTCCACAGCCTTATAACAAGCCACTCCACCCAACATTAGGAACGAGCCAGCAATGCCCCCGAGACAACAAAAGGCAGACCGGAGCACTTGAGCCCATCATCATCGGTCCAAGTCCACGCGGGAGCACCCTCGCCTCCCTCCACGCAGCGGTAAGGGAGGTTCTTCCAGCACAAGCCAGGGTGTGCGCGAGAAACAATGCAGCATTGATGAACGCGCCGCACCAAGACCCATGAAGACTGCCACAAGCAGTGTGTGAAGGGGCCCTGCACGATGAAAACAATCTGAGCAGCCACCACTAGACCCATACCTACACCGGCTTCTCCAGTGCCAGTAGCACTACACAGTGGTAGCTCTTTGCACCACACTGACGTCCTGATGCCCCATGAGGCCTGCAGCGTGAGGAGCCGTAACCTACTGCACCGCACTAGGGCCCAGTAAGGTTTACAAAGTAAGGCCCCAACAGCAGAAAACAAAAGCATACACACTGTGAGTGAGAGGCCCTGATGCACCCACCCACGCTGCCGGCTGCGGGAGCATCATTCAGGGAAGAATGATCCGGCAGGGAGGCTCCAGGCTCACGCCTCCACCCGGAACAGCTGACACCAGAGGGTCCAAAGCCCAGCAAAGAACCTGCACACTAAAGAAATGTAATGCTTTAGCAGCAAACCTGAACTGTGGCCACGTTTCCCCCCTGTACAGATTTACCTTTGGTGGGCAGTGACCAGCAATACTTCCTGTTTAGCTACACAAGAGACAGGCTGAGAGTGCATAGCACAACCCCTTGTAGGGAACAGCTGCAACACAGAAAACTATCTTTCTCGTGAAAGGGGGAGGAAAGCATGTACGTCCCTGGTGGAAAGGGCCACCACTGCCAGAGACTTTTAGCAGGCACACAGGAAACCAGCAGAGGGTAACCTTATGGAAAAACTGACACTGATGCCATGAGGAGGAAGATTGGCACTGCTCCCTACAGTCAGACAAGATGGGAGGAAAGGCCTAGCGTTGCCTGATTGCAGGAAGGATATCATCTATACCGTACCTGCACTATCTCTGTCCCGCATTGGGCCAGAGACTATTCAGGGAATGCCCCCAACACTGCCTTAAGACTGTGTCGCACATCTGCCCATTACATGCACTGGGTGAGTCCCTTGTCCCCTAGTGGCAGGCAGCCTACCACTGCAAAAAAAGGAGACCCTCACCTCCCATGGCGATAATGAGGTGCACCCAGAATACCTTATCCAGGAGAAGAAAGGTGTGGAAGAGGCTGCAGACCAGATCTGCCAAAGCACACCTACCTCCACTCCTGTACACAGAATGGCTAACGCAGATGCAAGTAGACGCCCATTCTTACAGAGAGTACCAGACCTGAGAATGGTCCAAGATGGTAGAAGATGTGCAGTCCAACTAATGTGACGGAGCTGGCAGGAGGTCCCAGGGAGGAGAACTGACGACATGTGGCAGGACACCACAGTGCACACAAGAACCAAGGAAGAAAGAGAAGAGTGTGTATCCTGACCTGTAATACTAAAAGACTGGACCACCACAGATGAGTAAGGGCACAAGATCACAGGGTGAAGAGAGACTGCGGACTCATGCCACTACTAGAGAGTGTCCCCGCAGACACAAGCCCGCCACTGAGGCAGAGCGATGTCCCTGGCAACAGCTCAATGGGAGAACCAACTGTAAGCCGCCAGCAAGTGCAAACTGCGTCTCTACCCCATGCTTCCTAGTGCAACCGTCAGTTCCTAAGTGTCAGCTGCTTGAACCAGATGGCATCCCTGCTCACAACCACACATGCCAAGGGATAAGAACAGCACCAGCAAAGACACCGAGCTATGTGACTGCACACATGAAAACAGCAAAAGGCCAATGACTGTTTATGTACAGGAAGGTCCCCCTTCATGCACACACATAAACAATTATTTTTTTTAAATGCCGTTTTACAACTTCTGTGTGTGCTGCATTATGCAGCACACATAGAAGTTACAAAGCGGCATTTAAAAATTGTGTATGTGCAGGAAGGGGGACCTTCCTGTACATAAACAAACTTCCCCTGAACGTAGACACCTTTGCACTATGGTGCAAGGGTTCCTGCATTGGCGCTAGGCTGCTAAACTTAGCGCCAGTGCAAAGGGAAACGCAGGGCTGCACCATATTCTTGTAAATATGGTGCAGCCCTCTGTTTCAGAAGTGGCAGTGCGTGTTGTTAGGCCAAGGAGGCTAACAACACGCTCCGCCACTTCTTTGTAAATATGCCCCCAAGTGTCCAGAGACTATCTGACAGCCCACCCGCACCTAGGTCCTGTTGGCAAGCACACCGACCGTTGTGTCACCTACCACGTCAGTTGCACGAATGACTCAGTTGTGATTCTATCAGCGATCCTGCAGCGTCTCCCAGGCAGCCCACAAGCAGCTCTGCACAGTCTGTGCAGTCCTGTGGAAACACAGCGAAAAGGGCCTCAAGGACATTCCTGCACAAAGGTATCCTGGTACAAGAGATGGTCTGGAAGCTGCTTCACCGACAAGGAACTGGGGTATCAGAAACAAATTACCAAACATCGTTGAAGCCATCCCAGTCCTGGCAAGACTTGTCATCACAGTGCCAAGACGCCCCAAGAGTACGCTCCACAGTGGGACTCCACCGATGCTCCTGATGCACCAAATTTGAACTGTCGACACCAACCGCATCACAGCGAGAGCCCACAGGACTGACCATCAGTGCATGAGTGGACACTGACCCAAATGACATGCTGTCAGAGGATCCAGACTAACTCTACACAGTGTTCGTGCCCAGTGACAGCTGTATAAAATATGGATACATGCGGAGATGTCCAGGTGCTTCCAGCTGCACCTGTCCACCACTGTCCTGTGGATTGCCTCCCGAGGCAGTGAGACTCATTGTTGTTTTAGTTGTTTTCTTTCATTCCCACAAGTTGAACTTTGTTTTGTTTTTCTATAAAGTTTGGGAGGAATGTAGTGTCCTGCTGGGCACGTTATAGTGTCTCAACAGGCAACAAGCAACAGGCACTAGTCTACCTTCCACTCCTTTGAGGGCTGGCCATACACCCATCCCACACACATTCAACACAGGCGTCACCGATCAGGTGACTCTGGCAATCAAAGAGACCAAGTGCACGTGCTCGAGGCCAGTATGTGTCTTAATCATTTTTTTATCTAGTATGTGAGCCAAGGGCCCTAAACTCTACAAATGCAACAGCGCTCCCTCTTCACTATTCTTCATGTGGCCAAGGGATGGGGTCCTTGGCCCCTTCGTTGCATCGCAAAGAGGCATTTATGGCGCTCCCTTAAAAACATTTTCTTCTTGGGCCCAAGGATGGGGTCCTGGGCGCCCTTCCTGCTTCTCATGGGGAAAGCACGACAGCGCTTCCCGCATTTCATTTGCTTGGAGCTGCCTGCGGGCCCTCGCCCACCCCGGAGGCAGGATTACTCACTGCAGCAGAACCCCATGCACTTCATCGCTGGTGCTGAGAACAAAGGTCGCCAAACTTCATGGGGCATATGTTGGGCCAATTTGGATGATCTTTGTCCCGTTTTGCTCCTGGCGGCGAACCCTAGCCAACTAAAACACTTTCATGAGGCCCACCAGCCCCCAAAGAGGACGATGTTTGCAGGGAGCTGGTTTCACTGGATCCCTGCACCAGCCTTTCACTTTCCTCTTCTTCTGGCCCAGTCTTTCCTCCAACTAGTCCTCAGGGGCAGCGTCCCTTAGGGCATAGGGGCGTTGCCCCCCACATATTTGAGCCCCCCATCCCCAGTATTAATATGTGATAAAGGTGCAATAGTACATGCATTTTTTTTTCTGATCGCGGCACAGCAGTCAGCTTTTTCAGCCATGGGCCAGTTACGTAAAGTGAAAAACTTGCTGAATCCAATCCTGAGTCAGGTGGGTGGGGCTTGCCTTACATGCGCACAGTAAACTAAACATCAGATGCGACTGACTCAATCAAGTGCGTATGTTAAGCTGGCCGCAGAAGGCAGCTGTCCCAACCCAACATGCGCATTTGAAGCCTTTCTCGCCTGCTCAATTAGTGGGCTGGGGGACTGCCACCTGCAGCCCCCCAGTCTCCTAATGTGCGCTAACTTTGCCTGCTCAAGCCAATCCTGGCATTGCTCTCTGCAAGAGAGCAGTGTCAGGATTGGCTCAAGAGATGCATTAGTAGGCCTCTCTGAATCTCTGGTGCACAGCGCAGGGGTGGGAGGGTTCCTTTCAGGCTCACGGTGTTCAAACCAATCACTGTATGGATTCATTATGTAGCCATGCAGTGATTGGCCCTTACTTCTGTTGAGTGCTGGAGTCTGAATCATCTTCCGGTTCCTGCGTATTTGCCTCCAGCCAGGACCACATTCAGCATTGTTTGCTGGAGTGCACTCAGTGCAGGCATGACGACAAGAAATCGAAGTATTGATGGTTCCGGGCCTCACTGCAAGCCCACAAGGCAGCACTCTCTTGGAGTCGACCTCAGAGACGCTGAAGCTGGCAGCCGTGTAAAAAATAAAATAAAGGTAAGCAAATCCAAACTAAGATTACGTTAATTGGTCTGTGCTGTGAGTTGTGTTTTTTATTTTATTTTTACACCCCTTTTATTTCTCTATCTTTTACATCTTCTTTGGAGTTGCACTTCTTTCGCCTACTCAATGTCCTTTCATGTTTCTCACGTCTTTTTTCCTCTTCACAGTCATGCACTGTCTGTTCGTTTATGGTTTTCGCTGTCCTAGCACTTTCTTTCTCTCTCGTGGCTATCTCTTCCCTCCTCTACCCCCTCTGTCCCTGGCCTTCTGTCTCCTTTCTTTGTCCCTTCTTTCCCGCCTGCTCTTCTCTAATTTTCTCCCTCTGTCTCCTTCAATCGACACCTCTTACCATCGCTGCTTTCTCTCCTCACTCTCTCCTACTCCTTGTCTCCTTTTCTGCCACCTTATAATTTACTCCCCTCTCTCTTCCTCTGTTCCTCCTACTCAGCACTCTTCCATTTTTCTTTCCCTTTCTCCCCTTGTCTTATCTTTCTTCACTTCACATTTTCTCTCGTTCACTAGCAAAACATAATTTTTAGGTTGAGCCTGAGCCAGCACGCAAGGGCTGCTCTGCGAAGAGCTGTGGTAGTTTAGTAAGGAGAGAAGCCCCGCCCACTCCCCCGCCCATATTTGTCATTGGCTTCTGTCATTGTCCTTCCTAAATGCTGGCTTCTGATTCTGTAATAGGCTTGTTAGTCCCTCCTCAGTATGGCCTTGTCTTCATTTGTATCCTCCCATGGCTACTGGCCCCTTTACTTCGAAGGTTACACGGTTCGTGTTTTGGTGTTGTAAGCACTATTTTCTTTATTAAGTTTGTCCTACTTCAGGAACAACGACGTGCTTTGTTTACATTCAGTGCGCTGTGCGCGCTTTCACTTTTGAATCTGGTGGACAATCGTGACCGTTTTTGTTTTTTTGCTTTGAAAGTTTCGTTTGTCAGTAGCTCGTCTCTTTGAATGTGTGTTGTTCAAGCCTTTATTTAACATATCCTCGTTTTTTAAAGGTACTAAAGTTCTGCAGGGAGAGGGACCTCGGGAAGTGGAATTGTGCTTGGTTTCAGAACACAGTTGGTGGGGAGGGGGGCAGAGGGCGTGTTGATTTAAATAATAAACAAGTGCTGGTGAGGGAGGGAGATGGATGCGTGTGGGGATGTCAGTGCGGTGACACAATGCTGGGCAGGTTTCAGGGGTTAGGGAAGAGTGGAGGCTGAGGTTTGAGCAGTTTCTTTTTTGATGTCGTTCTCTTTAACCATAAGCTAGTTGGAAGTTTGACAGCGTACCGACTGCAACTGCTGCAGTTATTGACAGTCAGCAATTATTAGTTGTTTATTTCATTAGACCTTCAATCCCCAGGAATGTCAATGATCGAGCATTTGTGTGCTTAACAGAGGTCACGTCATTCCCTCCACTCCAACTAGTGTTTAAACTGTGGAGCTATAAAAGCCTCTCTTTTATTGCTCTTGCCCGAATCGTTCAGAACATCCTCCCCATGACCTTTGCAGGTGATGGTGGGCTTTTGTGTAGTTAGAAAAAGCTGACCACATTTTTTAAGTTAGATCACGTATCCCTCAGTTACCATCCCACTGAAAGCAAGTCCATGCATTGAGGATCCTTGGTCCAGTAAATGTGTCTAGTGGCTTTTTTTCTATGGACATTTCTAGATGTATTCATGAATTCCAAAAAAGCACTTGAAGGATTTTGAAGCGAATATGCTTCAGAATGCTCGACTGTGACATGGAAGCCATTTTGATGTTCCCACCATAATCTGAACTACAAATGCAAGTGCTGGATTGATATGTGTTCAGTTGAAAGCAGCAAACCTACAGGCCAGTGAGGGGGACGTGGGAGAGATGAGTCTGTCCAGCTTAAAGTGGCATGAGGGAATTTTGTGCCTCCATGTTCAGTAGTGTTTTTAAATTATGATCTTAACTGATTATTCTGACATGGACCAGCAGCATGCCCCTTTCCAAAAATCCCCATTATTCTTTTTATAAGTTCATATGCAGATGTTAGTTGATTGCCGGACACACTCGAGTTTCTTTTCCCATCGTACTGTCGTTCAAACATTTTTGGGTGCTTTATTAAACATAATTTCTTGGTGGGATGAAGATAATTATGACAGATATGATTTTAATTGGAATACTATTTTTGTCTTTGTCTTAATTTTAGGTCAAGGGGGTAGATGTTAAGATGACTGTAGCCTTTACTTTTTTGCTTTAAATAAAGATTGCACAGGGTTTAATTTCATTTTCTAAAGTTCAGGTTGATAAAATAAGCACCATTAGCAACAGTAATTTACACATTTTTATTAAAGACCAACATCAAACCAGTTTTCAAAATATTTGGACCAGTAACTTAATTTCTTTGTAAACTCCCAGCAACAGCTCCGCTGGTTGGGTCCTGCAGATTTACCTGAGCTGCTTTGAGACATTTCCTGGGTATAGTGGACAGCTTACCATGACACTATTATACAATTTAATTATAATGGTTCACAGATAGATTGATTTATGCACTGACGACCGCTGATTTTCATGTCAAATGTGGTATTGTAACAAAATTTAATTCTGGTTATATTTCTTCTTACAACCTGTGAAGGAGGAGCATATCTCAGTAACCTTTGCAAGTATTGCCTTTCCATTAGACTCCTTTTGTACATGAGTCACATGGTCCGCAATAGGATTTTATCCGAGTTTGACATTGTGGCAGTAGACAAGTGTATAAAGTTAAATGCATAGTGCACTCCTTTTTTAGGTCGAGCCTGGGCAGCACATGCGCTGCTCTGCGAGGCATGCTGTATTGAGGTGGGGACTTGAAGCTCCGCCCACTCTCCGCCCACATTTTTCATCGGCTTGTGTCATTTTCCACTTTAAACTGTGGCTGTTCATTGGTCAAAATGCTCAGTAGTTCCTCCTTAGTACCGCCTTGTCTCATTTTAGAACCTCCAATGGCGACACCCCCTGTTACATGTGTTCTTACTTTGCAGGCTTTAATTACAGCTTCTGAGCACTATTTTCTCAAATGCACACTTTCTCCTAACGCTTTTTTAAAATTTTAATAATGCACATTTGCAACGCAATAGGTCTCGCATTTGCGAGAGTTTAAGCTATTGGCATTATAAATGACAATGCCTTTTATTTATCTGTTTTGAAAACAACACATAAATAAAAGGCATTGTCATTTACAATGCCAATAGCTCAAACTCTCATAAATTGTGAGACCTATTGCATTGCAAATGCTTGTTTATTGGGCATCTGCAGTCTTTCTCTCGTTCACTCTATGGTCTCTGTGTCTTAATGTGTGTGCGCGCGCCTGTGCACATATATACATGCACACGCAGACATATTTCTCAACCTCTATCCCTCTCGTGCACTGTAAAAGCAACAAATTCATGCTAATGTAAACACGACTCCCTTCAGTAGTTCAGCCCACTGATGAAATAAAGCCCGATTATTCCTTTCATGTTACCCAGTGCCTGCCTCAGAACCATCCCGGGTATAACACAAGGCATGCTGCACAATTTGTGGAGGAAAAGAAGACCTCTCTATTATAAAACACCAAGAACGGGTGAACATACCCTTAATGGGATTTTAATGATGCGATTGTTCAAACCACACAAAATGAGTGCAAATTCAAAACATTTTGAAGCAGGGCATCCATATGTGCATTTTTTTAAGTTCTCCCCTCCCATTACACCCCTGCTTCTTAAACACGCAGGCACACTCATGCACTGCAACGATTCTTCACCCCAGTACTGTAGTGTTTCTCATCTTTACACTTGCATTGTTTATACAGCAGCTCTCTGAACTTTTCCCGGGTCACTCAGCCTCCTGTGCACTTATTTCCATGGTAAAAAGGTTTCAAAGGCCACATTGGGCCAGTGCTTCTGAGATGTGGGACAAAATGAAATGTAATAATAAAAATGTAATGATAAAAGTGCTTGAATGCCTCAGCTGCTGGACCGATACGTCACTAAATAGACAACTTCCCTGCTCACTGCAGCTAAACCAGGGCCGCGTATCGACACTGCAGAACTTTTAACAGAGCAGAGTTATCTGTTAGTACAGATGTATATGTGTGAGAGTGTGTCTGAGTGTTTGTGTGTATCAATGTGTGTCTGAACGTGGCTTTTGTGTGTGTGAGGTGCACTTTTTCACGTGACAGAGTATTTATGTGTGTGTTAGGGTGTGTGTAAGTTTTAGAGTGTGTAATTGGATGCGTCTTCGTATGGGGCTGTGAGTGTGTGCCTGTGTGTGTCTGTGTATTTGTTTACTTGTTTCCGTTACCATTATGTACTGGGGCACGTTTTAAAAGCCTTGCATGCTCCATCTCTTATGGATTTATTGTCAACAGATTTATGAGTTCCTGCCTGCAAAAGCTGGAGTGGGCAGTGAATGCACTGTTGCTAACAGCCGATGAAATTCAGTCCAGTGTGCGCTCACCAATTGACATAAAAACACCAGTGGAGGCTGGTGACATTTGAAAGTGGTGAGGTGTAAACTTAAGCATGAGTGCCCGTCAGCGAGCGCGCGTAGCGAGTGAGCCCAACTGTCATAAAGGGGGGGATTCTCCCCCTAAAAAACGTTTGAAAAAAGAGTGGGCAAATGGTGCATTTTCAAGCAAATCTGAGAAAGCAAGGTTAATAAAGCAATTGTGAAAGTGTAAATATTGATATCAATAAAGAGATTTCATATGATGATGTAGGTAGCTGCTTATTCAGTATAACCAAAATCAATTAATCATAATCAAACACAAAAAAATTGTAATTGTATTTATATAGCGCTTAGTACCCCTGATGAGGCGTTGAAGTGCTTTTCGGCGAGTTGCACGCTACTCCAGAACCCAAAAAGGATTAGTGATGGATTAGTATAGAGAAATATGAGTTATTTTGAGCGGTGGATATGTGAGTTTGTTAGTTGTATTGAATAGGATAATGGCGGGATAGGCGAGGGTAGAGTCTAGAAAGTGTTATTTGGGAGATCATAGTAGTAGAAGGAGGAGGTTTGGGATGAGTAAAGGAGAAATGGAGAGTTAATTTGAGTAGTGGGCATGTGACTCTGTTAGTTGGATTGAAAAGGATAATGGGGGGTGGGCTTTTGAGGGTGAGGGGTTTAGACTGTGTAGACATGAGTGCTGAGGGCTGGCCTTGAATAGAAGTTGGCTGTCCAAAAAAGTGTACTATATCAACACGAAATTAAGAATTGCACTGCCAGTAACATTCCCCTCCTCCTCTTTTTTTAGTTTTTCATTTTTAACATCCCATTAGATTGTTATTAGCATGTATTCCCCCCACCCCTCAATTTGTTAGTGCCAACTTTTTGGGGGTAAAAAAAAAAACGCAATGTGATGTGAAATAATTTTATGATCCTGGTTGAAGCTGTGTGATTACCAATGGAGAATGCATACAGAAAATAGCCGAATAATTCAGTTCATGTTTTTATTAGGTCTAAAAAAGGAAAAGAAAATTAATAAAAAAGAAACAAAGTCAAAAGCAACTACAGAGCTGAATACTATGGGAAACGAGTATAGAATAACTATATTGACTGGTTAGATGATCACACGATTTAATTGCTCGTATAACGCGGAGTCACTTGCATCTCTGAGCGCCCTGCCCAAAAACTAGAGGAAGCTCAGAAGAGTAAAATATATTGAAAAGAGCCACTTTCACTGTGGGAAGCCTAGGTACACAGAGACAGGGATTGAGGTAGAGGTACTTTTGGGAACTTGCCAGGGACCCAGAGGGTATCAGAGGTCATGTGGGAGGGTGCTGCTGCATGGAAAGGTCTGGTACTGCCGGGCCGAAATGACACAGCACTTGAGTGAGTGAGGGAGTGCGCCAGGCACACACTTGGCCCCGGGATAGAACTACGGCCGAAGAAAGGCACTGGCTCAATATATCTCTGTCTCTTCCCACCAGTGCTCAATGAGCCTGCCTTTTCCCACCACATAAAACTGATTTAATCTCTGTCAATATGTATCATCATTATGCATTTTTCACACTGCATATCTTGAAAAATAATGACACAGGATGATTGGCCAGAAGGCACAGGATTCTACCGAATAAACCAAAGAGAATGATAATATCCATGCATGCCCCTAAACCCCAGCCCCCTCCACACCACCTCTGAGTGACTCACCATCGTGTATCTGTGGCTGCCCATTCAAGCTCGCACCCTGTTCAAGGGTTTCACCATAACATTTTATGTTTTGTTTTCCACCTTCTGGTAAACTATGCTTACAAAGTGTGCTGTACACTTTAAGTCTAGGACTCGGAGTATGCCGTATTATATGTTTAAATAAATACAACCATTACTTTACTATCAACATATTGCATATTTTATAAAACGGTGCACTGTTAAACAGGTATTACTTCCCAATAGTAATACCTGCATCGTGCAAAGGTGCTAATCAGCGCTCAGCACGGCTGCAGACAGTTAAAATTGTGTCCTATAGCAGATACGTAAAAACAGAAACGAAAAGACTCCACTCATCTCCTCGCTCGCATGTACATAAATCGCAGTTTCACAATGGAGTCCATTGCGAAAATGTGATTTATGTACATGTGAGCGAGGAGATGAGTGAACTCTTTTGAAATCAATGCGTGCCTACAAACAACCATGCTGCGGCCTGTTTCCCTTCGTGAATCTAACCCACTGATTCACCTTGCCAGCGTAAAGAGCGTTTGTGTTCACTTGCCTCGCAAAGGTCTTCATGGAGTTCAGCTGAATGAAGCACGTTTCCCAGGAAGAAGGGCAGTGGCTGCGGGATATCTCCTGGAGGTCACCGGTGCACGAGATTATTGGGCTGACTTGTGCGCGCGACACTGGAAGGGAAACAGCCTGTTCGCATCCCATGCTGCGTCATCAACAACTACTATTGGCTCCTCTAAGCCAATCCAGACGCTGCTCTTGCCCATACAGTAGCGCCTGGATTGGTTGGGGCAGGGAACCTCACCGCCCCTTCCTGAGACCGGGGGCTGCGATTTTGAGTCACCACCGGCTTCAGTATGAGTTAATGGAGAGACTCTGAGCAATCTCTAATGAGCATGTCGGGCTGGCCGGAGAGAGGCAGCCGTCCTACTCGACTTGCCCACTTGGGCCCGAGGTGCCCTGTCAATATATTGTTTACCCCACCCCCTCACGCCCCACTGGCTTCTCTAGGACACGCCTCAGCTCTCCTCGATGCTGCAACCAGCCCGCGGCAGGTTATTTAAAATGTTAATTTACTATTTTACTCTCATTTAATTGGGGGGCCCATTATTATTGGGGCAATGCCCCCACGCCCTAAGGGAGGCACCGCCCCTGCTACGAAAGGATAATCCACTCATAAGGGCCAACATCACCTTCGTCTTCCAAGTGATTGATGACTCCCTCATTCTTAAATCGTGTCCCCTCCAAATTCTAGCGCCCTGATGCCCAGAAATGCTGCATTTTATTGTTGCCAGCTAGGTTCATGCTTTATAAAATACCAACAGAATCTTTATGCAAATTCCGTATTGGTATTACATTGACCACCTGCTGGGTGTTACCTATACAGATCTTCCAAGAGCGAATGGCTGAGAGTTCTGAACAGTAGTAGCAGAGTGTGTTCTCCTTTCCCTGTGTTTGCACGAGGTCTGCTCTTCATGGAATCGCAGAATGTTGTGACACTTGACAAATGTGGCATCTGACCATGAAAGATCAGACAAAGACCATGATCGGTCCGTTCCATTCACAATTAAGCAATTAAAAGTGCTTTCCAGAGTTATTAACTTTTCTACTTGACATGGCTGCTTTTGTTACATCAATTTGCTCTGCTAGCCTCACAGTAAAAATGTATCATACCAGTGTCAGATATTAAAGGATTGGTAGTGTTCAGCGCATTAACAGATATGTTCACTCTCCAAGGCTGGAGTGCTCCTATGGAGCAGGGTCAAGACTGATTTGCATATGTAGTAGAATTAGAGGGCATGGAATGGGCACAGGACCACTTAAAGAAATGATTGCCACGGCTAATTGTGTAATATTTTGCTTTTCTGCATTTGTTACAGCCTGAAGAAGTGCACATAATTTTTGGACAGAGAGGGGTTGCATAGCACCCAACCTCCTTTTCTGCTTTCAACGACCTGAGGGTTTAAGGTATGGGCACTGATACTATTTTACTTTTACAAAGTAGTTAAGGGCTATGACTATGTATGTGGTCTTTCACAATTGCTTTATTAACCTTCTTGCTTTCTCAAATTTGCTTGAAAATGCACCATGTGCCCACTCTTTTTTCAAAATTTTCTCAGGGGTAGAATCCCCCCGAACGCCTCTTATGCTGGTCTGGCACGCTCGCTACGCTCATTCGCCACATTGTACTCAGCCACATCTTTTACGACTCACCACTTTCAAATGACACCAGCTCAGGGGTGTAAGGTGACCAGCGCCCCTGGTCCTTGGAGAGTGCCCCACTGTTTCCTGGGGTCAATCAGAGGCGGAGTCCTTAGTCCAGGGGACAGTCAGAGGGTTCCTCCTTCTAATTGGCCATGGCCTCAGCCTCCACTCCAAGCGTTCTTCAGAACAGTACATCTAAGAACGAGCTCTACTCACTGCGCAACACCTTTCAAAGGGGGGGAGGGAGGTGCCAGCAGGGATGCCCCTCTGGCCTATCCTGAAGTGGCCACATCACCGTTCTGCCCCCTTTTCAACCTTCCTTCAAAGACTTCTGGAATACCTCAGAATGGGTCACCCAGGAGTCACTTGCCACATGTGCTCTGGGGGGTCTCAGCTCCCCCTCACTGACATCACTGCCAGGGTTCCCCCAGTAAACATTCAAAGGATCCTCCCCCTCTGGTTTGGCTCCAGAGGTCAGGGCTCCCTCCTTTATTGAGTGAACTGGGGCAGACCCTCTTCCTGGCACAGGATGACAGCTGGCTGATTTATGCAGTGCAATTTTGCCCATTCCCTTCCTCCTGGAGAGTTGACCTAATCACTGGCAATTGTTTTCTTTGATGGGGAAGGCCTTTGTTCCTGTAGCTTGGGAGAAAAGTAATTAACTCATCCCAGCAGGGTCAAAAAGGCCTAGGCTCTGATCCTGAGATGAGTCAGGGAAATATGACATTCATGGATGACCCAAAATAAGCTGTACCGATATGCTTTTGGACCTTGCAGAATTGTTCTTTTCACACAGATGACAGTGTACATTGGTGCAAGACTGGAGTCTGTGGCCCCAAGGCAACTGGAGCTTAGCCCAAAGGCAGCCTTCCCCATAGGAATATAATGGAGATTCACTAGAAGGACAGCAAAGCACACTGACTTTCCCTACATGTGTACCCCCCCCCATTAGAATACCTAGCCCAGGTTACCACCCAACTCTGCATAGTCCCTTCTGCTGCATGCTACCCGTGCGCAGTTTCTGGGCTGTGCACGACAGGAGTCTCCCACGCGCAGCCCTCACATGTGTGTACATGCGTGTGAACACGTGTCCATATGTAACCAGCCCAGTGCCCCTTACCCTGGCTGCATCACAGCGGCTTTATCTAACAATTCGGAAACTGGTGGTAAAAATGCGCAGTCTATTTTGCCATGAGTTTACTGTGGGTGAATCCCAGGTTATGAGGCTCTCCCACAGTAAAAGGTAAAAATCAGGTGATAAAAAAAAAAAAAAATCCAGATGGATTAGATGGTCAGAACCACCTTCTCACACAACTAATAAGGAAAGCCTGGATCCACTGCTCTCTGCTACCTTGAGGCACAGTCTGAACCCCTGGGGTCCCAACAATGCAACTCCTCGATGGAAACCACAAAGCAAGGACAATGTGCTGCTAGTAGGCACAATTAAAAAAACACAGCTTGCTGGATTCTAAAGGCATTGATAACAGCTAGGTAAGCCTACTACACCTGTTAAAAGCCCAAGGAATCTAGGGATCATTCTGGACATAAAAAGGTGGTCTAAATCTGTTTTATCAGCTTCTGCATGCCATCTTAGATCTTCTCATTGCTGCCTGCCACTTTGAGGAAGATAGTTGTCCAATCGCTGATTGGATCTAGATTGGATTATGGGAACTCACTGGGCCTGATTCACAAAGGTAAACTTACACTTTTGTGTAGGTTTACGATTGTTTGCTATTCACAAAGGGATTTACGAGTAGTATTTTTATGAGTCTGGAGTCTTAGCACATATAACAATAGGTCTTTTATGTGTGGAGACTCCACACTCTTAAAGATACTGCTTGTAAATCCCGTTGTAACCTGCAAACAATCGTAAAAGTACACAAAAAAACTGTGAATCAGGCCCACTATCTCTAGAGCTTTTGCAGTACCTGATACAAAGGCTTCAAATGGTTCAGAATGCAGCAGCCAGATTAATCCTTGATCTCACTAAATCTATACTGCTATCTGTACATCTGGAAAAAAAGCATTGGCAGTCTTGCCTATAAAGCCTATCACAGTTCAGGGCCTTCCTAACTCAGTAGCAAAATGAAGAAATATTTTCCCACAAAATGCCTATGTTCAGCAGACAAAGAATAAGGAGTGGTACCAAAAATTAAGTTCACTGGACAACGAGGTAGGGTCTTCTATCGTATGGCCCCTAGCATTTGGAACAAACGTCTGCTGGAGCAGAGATTAAGTAACAAACTTTCATCCTTTCTGGAGCTTCTGCATACAAGGCTCTTCTCCAAATGATCCTTGTCCTGGTCTTTGGAGCTATTACTGGGTCACTAGGGGCATATTAGCACTGGGATACCATAGGGTAGCTGCTGTGCTTTAGAAATCCCAATCAATCCATCAATCAATTATGGTTTCTCATACAAGAACCATCCACAAACAAAATCAAATCAGCCAACTAGAGTGGCACATTTTGAATATATGGTTGTGGCTTGGTACATAATTCTGTCACACCAATACAGTCATGGTCACTAATATCAATATCCATTTCTTCAACTTCCCTCCTTGGCAAAAACAACAGTATAGCAGTGTTCAGAGTATTGCAATGTTTTTTGTTGTTGTAATTTCTTTATTAGTTTTTGTTCTTCCAAATATATAGCCCATGTTCAATTACAATTACACATCTCATATACAACAGCTGACCCAATGAACATTCCAATAATCGACTCAGGAATTTAGACATATACACTCCTCCATGGAAGTTTTCCAATCTGACCTGTGTCGTTTTGTTATTTATTGTGGGATAACCCAACTGTAACGAGATCTACCCTCAAAAACCCCCCCTCAACTTCCCTCCCCTCCTCTCCCCCTCCCCCCCTGCCGGGTCCGTGCAACTGGAGGTCGATGTATCTTAGAAACCATCTTGGGTACCCTCATGTCTCCCCTCCTGACTGTGGGTCGTCACCCTAGTGGAAAGTGTCTCATCGGACGATATCTGTGTGGAATGTGGGGTCTGTCCCGCTATCTCCTGGACCATCATCCCCCATGCCAGCAATATCTCAGGAAGTTTGTCATCTCGTCTAGTGCTATGCATGTGCCCCTCCTCGGCCAGAGCCCACTCCCTCAGGTCTGTTTTCCAGTTCGCCAGCCGCGGCCCTTGCTGAGTTAACCAATGAATCGCTATGCGCTGCCTAGCTATTATAAGTCCCAGAACCAGGAACCGCCTGCTCGTCCTGCGTTTAGGGTCATGTGGAATTAAGCAGAGGATACAAGAGCGCGCATCCATGGGAACCGTCCATCCCGTTATTCTGTTCAGGTCCTCTAGGACGGTCCTCCAGTACGTCTGAATTGTTCGACAGGTCCATACCATATGTGGAAAATCCGCCTGATCCTGGCGACACCTAGGGCAATGTGGATCTCTAGAACTATCAATGGCGTGGAGCCGCCTGGGTGAGAGGTAGGTCATGTGTACTATGTTATACTGGATTTACTTAAATCTATTGCATACCGACACCTTGCGTACGCTCTCGTGGATTTTCTCCCAGTCCCGTGGTGTAATCTCCTGCAGACCCACCTGCTGCCATTTCTCCTCTGCTGGTATGGGTCCACATTTCTTATCGTCCCTCAGCGCCCTATATAAGTGGGTGACAAGCTTCCGCCCCCCAGCCATGGCGATCATGGTGACCAGGGTATGGGTGTGCCCCGGGGCCTCTGGAAACGAGGGCCATAATTGCCGTGCCGTTGCCGCTATTTTAGCACATTGCAGAAATTGCCCAGCTCAAAGGTAGCTACTGCCTCCTGATAGGTAATGAATCTGTTTTCCGGGTATAAGTCAGACAACATTAAGCAACCCCCTTCCTTCCATTTGTCAGTCGACATGACCCGCTCAATTTGAGCGAAGGGCGGCATAAGCCAGAAATCCGCCTCTGGGGCATATGGCCGGTTTCGAATAAGCCTCCAGACCACACGATTCCATATTGCAGCTAGTAACCGCACCAATGGAGGACTTTGTTCCCGTCGTCCCCCCGCCCGCCAAAGGAGTGCCCCTAATTGCCGGTCCCCATACGTGTCTGCCAGTAGGGACCTCTCCCAGGAGGGGTCCGTGTCCAACCAGGCTATAGCATGCTGTAGTTGTGATGCAAAGTAATAGAGTTCTAAATCTGGAATTTCTAAACCTCCTTTGCCCCATTTGCGCTTCATGACGTCTAGGCTGACCCGGCAACGTTTCCCATTCCACAGCAGTTGTAGGAGCAGTGCGTCTAATTCCTTGAATACCCGATGTGGGAGTTCAAAGAAGGAACCCTGCATTGTGAAGAGACACCTAGGCAGGATCATCATTTTTATCAAGGCGATCTTCCCCATCAAGGAGAGTTTAAGTGTGTTCCAAAAGGTAATACTGCCCCGGAGACCCCTAAGTATCCTCCCCATATTGTGCTGGTAAAAGGTGTTCTCATCTCTACTGATCCATATCCCAAGATAGCGCAGTGTGTCCACTACCCATGGGAGCCCTATCTCAGGGAACTGGGCTCCGTCACTCTCGTCGGCCGCCCCAATCGCATATAGTTGTGATTTCAATTTATTGATGTAAAGTCCGAAGGCTCCAGCGAATTGATTCAAGACCGCAAACAGTATCGGCAATGACTGGGTCGGCTGGCGCAGGTATACCAAAGCATCGTCGGCATACAATGATACAAGATGCTCCGTACCCCCCACTCGAATACCCCGCCCCTGGAGCGCCACCATCACCACCTGTACCCCAGTCACCACCGAAGAGACCACCACGACCCAGAGGAGCATCCACTCAGGAGCCCACACGGACCCCTGCCCACCGCATATCTTCCACAGAGCTGCTGCAGTCATAGCGCCCGATCTACGCCACACCATCAACACCACCTTTGAATCCGGCCTTTTTCCCGATGACTGGAAGCAGGCAGAGGTCAAGCCCCTCCTCAAGAAACCCTCCGCTGACCCGACGGACCTGAAGAACTACCGCCCCATCTCTCTCCTCCCCTTCACAGCCAACGTCACAGGGAAAATCGTCAACACCCAGCTCACCACCTTCATAGAAGAGAACGACATCCTTGACTCTTCCCAGTCCGGATTCTGCAGAAACCACAGCACCGAGACCACCCTCCGTGCCGCCACCGAAGACATCCGCACGCTCCTCGACCAGGGCCACACCACAGCCCTCATCCTGCTAGACCTCTCCGCAGCCTTCGACACCATCTCCCACTGCACTCTCGCCCGCGACTGAATCCGCTCCTTTCTCGCCGACAGAACCCAAAGGATCAGACTCCCTCCCTTCCTCTCCGAACCCACAGAGATCAACTGCGGAGTACTCCAAGGATCATCGCTCAGCCCCCGCTCTTCAGTATCTACATGGCCCCCCTCGCCGCCATCGTCAGACAGCACGGACTCAGCATACCATCCTACGCGGATGACACCCAGCTCATCCTTTCCCTCATGAAGAACCCTGAAGCAAGCAGATTCAGTTTCCAGGAAGGAATGAAGGACGTCGCAGCAGCTGCCTAAAGCTCAACTCTGACAAGACCGAGGTCCTCATCCTCGGACCATCCCCCACAGCTTGGGACAACAACTGGTGGCCACCCGCCCTCAGAAACCCACCCACCCCTATGGACCACGCAGGGAACCTCAGCATCATCCTCGACTCCTCCCTCACCATGACTCACCAGATCAACGCCGTCGCCTCCACCCGCTTCAACTCCCTCCGCATCCTCTGCAAGACCTTCAAGTGGATCCCCCCCGAAGCCAGAAAGACCGTCACCTACGTACTCATAACCAGCAGACTAGACTACGGGAATGCCCTCTACGCAGGAATCAGCAAATCCCTGCTACACAGACTCCAGACCATCCAAAACAGCGCAGCCAGACTCATCCTCTGCACCCCTCGACGGGAGCAGATGACCCAACACCTACGAGACCTTCACTGGCTCCCAGTCGAGAAGAGAGTAACCTTTAAGCTACTCACCCACGCATACAAATCTCTCCACAACATCGGACCCAAATACCTCAACGATAGAGTTTGTTTACACGTACCCAAAAAAAACCTCCGCTCAGCCGATCTCGCCCTGGCAGAAATTCCGCGCATCCGCAGAGCCAGAACGGGTGGAAGAGCCTTCTCCTACGTCGCCGCCAAGGCCTGGAACAACTCCCAGTCGACATCAGATGCTCCCCCACCCTGCACACCTTCAGGAAGAGCCTAAAGACCTGGCTCTTCGGCTAACCCGGAGCTGCACCCACCTCCCCCCCCAGCGCCTTGAGACCCTCACGGGTGAGTAGTGCGCTTTAAGATTCCCTGATTGATTGATTGATTGATTGTTTATCCTGTGGAATTATACATGAGGATTATTGTGTATTATGTTATTTCATTTTGTTGTATTGACTGGTTAATAAATATATTATATGTAGTATCTTTGATTATATTTTGGAATTATGTTGCTAGTGGTTTCTGTTGTGTTTTAATGTTATATACATTGATAAGTGGTTTAGAGTATTGTGTTTGATATTGTTTCTAGGTAGTATAGACCTTTGTTTACAAAGAGTATGACTTTGAATTATAGCATTTCATACATTTCTCTGGTCTTTTTAGCTATTTTCTGGTTGATTTGGTTTACTGTTTGTTTTATTCTTAGTTCTTGGTAGCTTGGTTCTTTTTTGGAGGATTTCTAGGAATTTGTATAGGGTAGTATGGTTTTGGCCTAAGGTGGCTAGGGAGGCGTGCCATCCCTCCACTACTTTGCTAGTTTTGGCTTGTTGAGCCATGTTGCTTTCATATATGTTCCATCATATGATTTGAAACTTTGATTGGCATCTCTGGCCAGATCAGTGCAGTTTGCCAACCCAAGTGTCTACAAACTAGTCCACTAAGGAACTTAGCTTTTTCCCATGTGTTTGGTAGAAGGGGGATTCTATTAGAGTGTTGTAGTGCTTAGCTACTTCTGTGACTAGTACAGATGCTAGCGCTATAAATATTTACATTTTATAAGCAAACTAGCTGTTTATTGCAAATTCTACACTTAGTGTAGATTTTTACAGGTATTTTCATACACTTTGGTTTAATATTTTAATATCAACATTAAGGGATTGGTCTGTTTAAACTTTGTATTTAGTTTACTAACTTTAAAAATGTCTGTAATGATGTTCATACTTGTAGAGTTGACGTTGTTGGTGAGCTGGATGGAGTTCTATTTGCTTGCCTTGATATATTAGCTAAAGTTTGAGATATAATTAGGAATAGTTCTTTATTTTAGGATGCATTTACATTTATTTCACTTACTTTGCAGAGATACATTTTTAGTTTTTGAAGTGTTATTTCTGGGTTTTCTTGGCCCAGTCTGGCAGTAGTTGTAGACATTTTGCTGTAAAATGCAGCTGCTTTTTTCTTAGCTCTTTTTAAGTGTCAATTTAATCAAGCAAAGAGTTTTATTGGTTACTTTGTTTGACGATAAAGTCTATTGGCTAGTTTGTGTGTAGGTTGTATTTCTTTCTGTTCATTCCTTATTTGGTGATTGCTAATTAAGTTTTATGTTTAAATGTTGTATATATTTTGAGATTTTTGTATATTTTTAAATTTTTATTATTAGTGTGTTTATATACAAGTGAAGATTATTTAATAATATTTTAATATGCTTAATTGGTTAAGTAGTTTTAGCTTAATGTGATTTGTTGAACCTAGCATCTTTGGTGTGGTTTCCCCTGACTTTTAGCTTTCTAAGCTTCTGTTTTGCTCACTTCAGTTTTGCTAACATTAGGATTTTGGGCAGTTTACCACTGCTAACTAGTTCTAAAGTGCATGCGCTCTTTCCCTAAAGCATAGTAACATTGGCTTATCTGCAACTGGCATATTTAATCTACTTATAAGTCCCTAGTAAGTGCACTACTAGGGACTTGTGCCTAGGGAATGTAAATTAAATGCTACTAGTGGGCCTGCAGCACTAATTGTGCCATCCACTTTAGTGCCATTGCAGAGCCTGTGTGTGCAGTTTTAAACTGCCATGTCAAACTGGCAAGTTAACCCTTTTGCCAGGCCCAAGCCTTACGTTTTAATACATTCAAGTCACCCCTAAGTTAGGCCCTAGACAGCCATAAGAGCAAGGTGCAGTGTTTTTAAAAAGCAGTACATGTATGTTCAAGTTTTACATGTCCTGGTAGTGAAAAACGATTACATTCGCTTTTCCCTAGTGAAAGGTTTATCTCTCCTATAAGTTACCATTAAGATTACCTTACTACATTTATAAGTGTAATTTCCCATTGGGAAAAGATAGACACTTCAAGTTCGGTGTCTCTCGGCTCACAATTTAAAATCTCAACTTATTGTAAAGTTGGATTTTAAGTTGCAAGTCTGAAAATTGCACTTTTAGAAAATTGGCGTTTTCTTACTTTAACCATTCTGTGCCTTCTGCCTGTCTCTGAATACATGTCTGGGATAGGTGACAGCTGGGCTTTGTGCATTCCCTCTAGACAGCCACACACAAAGGGAGCTTAGGTTTGCACAGTGAGCCATCCACATCCCGATGAGCCATTAATCTCCTGATGGGTCACCGTGGGAAGGATGGGAGGGAGGAGCTGATAGGTGCCCATGAATGGGCCCTCCCTGTTCCCACACAAAGTGCTGTATTTCCCCCTGTAGTGAGTCTTGAGCCAAGACCGGAAGGGCAGACACTTTGTGCACTTCAAAGGCCTCTCTTTGAAATCGCCTCCACTTTAAAGGCACAACTGTGTCAGAGTACTGGACCCCTTACACCACCAATTCAGTACGCTTCTGAGATTATTCTGCCAGGAAGAATGACTGCTGTGCTGCTGAAAGGACTGCCATTCTGCTGTACTCCTGCTTTGCTGAGCCTGCCCTGCTTCCTGGGAGTTAGAAGTACTGGACTTCCAAATCCCCAGAAACAGTGACCCCAAGGGCTTGCTGGCTTACCTCCTGTTGTGAAGTCTCTGGGACATCAAAGACTTCCAACAACCCTTCTACAAACCTTCTACAGCCTCTGCACTCTGCCAATTGTGAGTCCTGCCATGCCAAGTGGTGCCAATACAGTCCTGCGCCCTTGGAAATGGGTTTTCTGGCAGATTTCCTGCAAAGTCCACGCATTGCTATTGTAGCGCTGTCAGAACCAGCGCATCTCCCCTCGATGCCGACACATCGCTGTTGCTGACGAGGACATCCCCAGCAGCACAACTCGACGGCGCCTTCACCTTAAAGGGTTTGCCGCCGACGCATCTCCAACTGTGCGTTTTGGAACCAACGCATCGCCTGCGTCCGAAGGGACCAACGCTGATGCAGGGCCTCCTCTGCTCCCGGCATTGGGCCTTCTATGGTTGAAGTATCCTCCAACCAAAGGTACTTTTTCAGCGAGACAAGGTTGGTCACTGTATCTGACCCACACTCCATCGTGGTTGGCCTGAACTATCCGATTTGACCCGGTCAAGCATGACCAGATAGCTCCAGTTGGCGCTTTATGTTTCAAAGCACTATATTGCAAGATATTCTTTAAAAATGCATAACTCCGGTTCTACGTATTGGATTTTTGTTGTTTTGGTCTTGTTTTGTTCAATATATAAGCTCTATTTTTCGAACCTTGTGTGGATTATTTTTGTGTGGTGTTTTCAATGTTTTATTGTTTTATGTGTTGCACAAATATTTTACACATTGCTTCTTAAGTTAAGCCTGAGTGCTCTGTGCCAAGCAACCAGAGGGTGAGCACAGGTTAATTTAGGGTGTGTATCTGACCTACCCTGACTAGGACTGTGGTCCCTGCTTGGAAAGGGTGCACACCTCTACTAACCAGAAACCCAATTTATAATGTTTCGACATGGGTTGATAGATAATTTTATACATTTTTGTTGGTTTATAATGTTATTGTATTTTATTTTAATGTATTAAGTGCATTTTTTGAAGTTACGCTTTGGCATTTCTAAATAAAAATGTTTTATCCATAATGTTATACTTTTAAAAAATATTTTAGGCAATCTTATTGTAGTTTAAATTTAATAATTAGACAATATTTTTGTAATCATTATTTTGATTTTCAATATTGATTTTTTTAAAATATTTGGTATGGCAATATTTTTTTGCGATATTTGAGTGTTTGTTATCAAAGTGTAGGATGTCAAGATTTTGGTAAACAATATTATTTTGATGATGTTATGGTAATTCAATATTGTTTTCCTCAATATTATGTCAGACAACCGGAGACTTCCATTCTTTAAGTTAAATGGTGTTAGTTTAGCTTTCTTCCTTCTAAGATGTTTTCATCTCTAATGCAAGTCAATGAGGGTAATAAACCCTGCAGTTCCCAATTTCGTGTTCTGAATTTCTTTCTGAAGTGTTTCCAAATGACAAGGTTTATGTGCATATGTGAAAGCTTTACTTACATGGTGAAGATCTGACCTGCTTGGATTTAGGTTCAGCATCTGTTTCTCAGTTTCGAAAAGCGCACCCACAAAATAACTGTTTATGGGGCACAATCCTACTTGCCAAATGATCACATTCTATGTATGGCATCTCCTTTATTTGTTATTGATCATCGACTAGGGATCCATAGTTCTGGCTTAATCACTTTGAGCCTTGGTCAGGATAGAAGAAAGTATGGCTATATACACATGGCATCATTATGTGTAGATGTATCTTCTTATTATGTTGTACTTGGGTCCTTTTTCCCTACTGAAAATATTGGACTGTGCTAGGGGTTAGCAGATATCAATAGTATCCCTGTGTTTCCCATTTGAGGCTCAATTCTTTTCACTTGCTGGGTCCTTATTCCTTGACGAATTTTCACCAACTTTTCAAAACTAGTTTGCCAGTCACTTCATCTGATGTCATCACTCGTGACATGGACAGTGGCATCACTGATTACATCACTGATGGCATCTCAAATGACATCACTGATGACATCACTCATGGTATCATCCAGCAAACTAAACTTCAATATACTTCATAAAATTCCATTCATTTATGTTTTTAAAAAAAAGTAAAGGAGACAGGTGAGAGATGTACAGCTGAGAGATCACTGTAACTTTATCAACTACTACACTCACCTATCACCCAGGATAGAGTTCTCAGAGGGTAGTCCTGTCTCTTCTAAACAACTACTCTAAACATGAATGACCAAAGTAAGATGTCTAACTGTACATGCTAGTCTGTCACAAACCACAACAACACCATTCATCAACCTGGAAAGAGGTTTTAGTGCAGACACTAAAGAAAGATGTCATAAGAGAGGTCAGTCATTTGCAAATCACTACTACACTGAGCCATCACCCAAGAGCAGGTGTCTCCAACAAGTAGCTTGTGAGCTATTAGTAGCTCGCCAGCTACCTCTGAGTAGCTCTCTTGTGTGCAGCCCAACCTACTAATTTAAAAGTTTTTGCTTGGTTGAATTGTTATATGTATACTAAAATTTAAAAGCATGTACTCAAGATGAACTTGTGTCTATTTTCAGAACTCATAAGCTGATGTTTGGTGAAAAAGTGTTGCATTTTCAAAATGTTTTTAAAGCTATTATTGAGTTGGGGAGATTAATCATTGTATTACCTTAGTGCCAAGGGGATTGCAGTTAAGGCTTTTATTTATTACCCGGGTACAGTTATTTCAAATTGTCAAAGGAAGTTTCGGGCACTTATGTGATCACTGCTAACAATCTTGGATGGGGTGTTCACTATTACATCACTAGAGAGAGAGGTCTTAGTGTACAGATTAATTTATTCCAAACTACTACTATACTCATTCTTCACAAAGGAGAGAGGTTTAAGCAAAGTGGTCAGTATGTTGTAACCCACATCTATATTAAGCTATCACAGTGGAGTGAAGTCTCAATGAACAACTTAGACTGTCACAAAGTACTACCATACAGATACATCAGCAGGAGACATGTCTCAGTGTAGAGCCTAGTTCACTTATTTTGTAGCCCAGTATATATCTTTCAGTGTCAGAAACGTTTATGAAGCACTCAAACTCACTGTATGATGTCAGTGATGTCATCACTCATGTCACTGACCCTGTCATGAGTGATGTAATATGTGAGGTCATTAGTAGTGCAATGTGTGTTGCATAAGTTATAGTTAGCTCAGGTAACTGTAACTGCTGAATTTCTATGGTTTTATGTGTGTAAAATCTAAACCTAACTATAACGTCCCTGTAACCTTTATGTTTTTCAGAAAAGTTCAAAGGTTTCTTTATTTCAATTTCCTAACTATTACATTCCTGTAATCTTTGTTTTTTTCAGTGAATGTCTACATTTTTTTAATGCTATATCCTAACTATAACATCCCTGAAACCTTTGTTTTTTGTTTTAGTGAACTGCATCGTTTAAAAAAAAAACTATACTACAATTTGACCATACGATCAATTTTCTAATTTACATTTTTACAAGTTTATAAATATATTTTATTCACACATTCATCTTATTATCTATTTTAAAAAAAAAAAAAAAAAAATTAAGGTAAAGTAGTCTTTCTTTAAATGCACTGCACCAAGTCTTTCTTGTGTTAAATTCATTTTATGCATCTGCGGATCCGTTCCAAACCAAAAGCACACATTCAGTACTAAAATAACAACACATTTAGGGGCATATTTATGTAGGTTTTGTGTCGCCCTTGCACCATGCAAGGGGGTGCCAGTGTGATGCAAAACCTAAATCAGATTTATTACAGCCCTGCATGGCTTAATAATTCCAGACTACCGCAACCCAGCGCAAATCGCTATGTTGACTTACTCTGCCCTGGGAAGGTCTTCCATCGGTGGATTGTGAGTGTTCCCATGCATCCACCCATGGATATTGGTGCATTCCCAGATTTACCATTATTGGTAAACCTGGGAATGCGTCAAAATGCTATGCCTCCCCAGGTGAGGCTCAATGAGGAGCAATATCTTTATTCCTCCTTGTTACTTCCTCTCAGCATTGTTTTTGTGCAGGAAGGTGTCCCTTCCTGTACAAAAACAATCTTGCTTACAATGCAGGCACCCTTGCACCATGGTTCAAGGATGCCTGTATTGGCACTAGGCAGCACATTATGCACCAGCGTGGTGAAATAACATGAATGCACCATATATTGTTAGGTACGGCATATTCCTGCCCTTTTCCTCCTATCACGCAGTGCAGTAAGCTGACTTGCTGCGCAATTATTTCATACATATACCCCTTAATACAAACATATGCTATTGCAATTTCTATAAGTGTATCACTTGTGTGAGTGGCTATTTGAGTGACCGTGTGGGTGTGTGAGTGGCTATATGGGTGTGTGAGTAGGTGTGTAAGTGGGTGTGTGAGTGGTAGAGTGGGTGCATGAGTGGTTTTGTAGGTGTGTGTGTGAGCGGCTATGTGGGTCTGTGAGTAAGTGTTTGAGTAGTATTGTGGGTCTGTGAGTGGGTGTGTAAGTGGCTGTATGGATGTGTGAGTGGGTGCATGCGTGGCTGTGTGGATGTGTAAGTAGGTGTATGACTGAGTGAGTCAATGTGTGAGTGGCTGTGGGGGTCTGTGAGTGGGTGTGTGAGTGCTTTTGTGGGTCTGTGCAGGTGTGTGAGTGGCTGTATGGGTGTGTGAGTAGGTGTATGAGTTGTTGTGTTGTGTGGTTGTGTAAGTGGGTGTGTGAGTGGCTGTGTGGGTCTGTGAGTGGGTGTGTGAGTGGCTGTATGTGAGTGAGTGTGTGCATGGTTGTGTGGGTGTGCAAGTGGGTATGTGAGTCTGTGAGTGGGTGTGTGACATGTTTTGAGGGTCTGTAATTAGGTGTGTGAGTGACTGTAATCAATTGTGAGTGGTTGTTTGCGTGGTTGCATAGGTGTGTAATTGGATCCATTAGTGTATAAGTGGGTGAATGAGTGTATGTGTGAGTCGGTGAGTGGGTGTGTTTTTTTGGGTCTGGGAGTGGGTGTGTGAGTGGCTGTACAGGTGTGTGAGTGGTTGTGTAGGTGTGTATATGGATGTGTGAGTTGGTGTGTGAGTGGTTTTGTGGGACTGAATGAGTCTGTGAGTGACTGTATGGGTGTGTGAGTGGCTGCGTGAATGTGTAAGTGGGTGAGTCAGTGCATGAGTAAATGTCTGAGTTGCTATGTGGGTCTGTGAGTAGGCATGTGAGTGTGCTTGTCGGTCTGTAATGAGTGTGAGTGGCTGCATGGGTATCTGATGTGTTTTGTGGGTGTGTAAGTGGCTCTGCGAGTGGGTTTGTGGGTATATGAGTGGTTTTGTGGATCTGTGAGTGGGTGTATGAGTGGCAGTATGGGTGTGTGAGTAGGTGCGTGAGTGGTTGTGTGGGTGTGCAAGTGGGTGCATGAATGGGTGTGTGAGTGCCTGTGTGGGTCTGTGAGTGGGTCTGTGACATGTTTTGTGGGTCTGTGAGTATATTTGTGAGTAGGTCTGTGGGTCTCTGAGTGGGTGTGTTAGTGGCTGACTGGGTGTGTTAGTGGCTGTGTGGGTGTGTGTGTGTATGTGTGTGAGTGGTTGTGTGGGTGTGTAAGTTAGTGTATGAGTGGGTGTGTGAGTGGCTGTATGGGTGTGTGAGTGATGGTCTGAATGGTTGTGTGGTGTGTAAGTGGGCTTGTGAGTGAGTGTGTGAGTGAGTATGTGAGTAGGTGTGTGGGACTGTGAGTGGGTGTATGTTTTGAAATTTTTGTCTGGATCTGCAGATTTGCCATGGAGCACACAGGGGGTTGCGCTGAGCACCGCAGTGGATCCATAGACCCTTGCACTCTAAAATAAATCATTTATGGACAATTTCTTGCCCATGAGGGGTCCCTCACAGACCCCTCCATCAGTCCCATGGGGTCAGGGTACCCCTACCCTGACCCCTTCTATCACTTTTAAATGTTATTTTCCCCCTGGGAACTGAGTCCCAATGCACAAAATGGCAGCTGCAACTTTCCTCTCAGGTTGGGGCTAGCCAATCATGGCATTGCTGTTGGCGCGTGGATATATATATAGATATATAGATATATATACATATATATTTATGTATATATATACATTCAGACACCTAACCTCAATCTCAATTAGACACTCATACACCCACTCGCTGACCCACTCATGGACCCACTTAGACACTTACGCACTCAGTGGGAGACCTGCTGAGACACTAACACACCCACTCAAAATCCCACTCAGACACTGTTGCACTCATTCACAGTCCCACTGTGACTAAGACCCACTCAGACAATCACGCACCCACTCTCAGATCAACAGAGAGACTCACACATCCACTCACAGACCCACTCAGATACTCACACACCCACTCAAAGACCCACTTAGTTACTCCCATACCCACTCACAGACCCACTGAGCAACTCACACTACCACTCACACATCCACTCAGAGACTCACGCACCCACTCATAGCCCCCCAGAGACTCACACACCCAGTCACAGACCCATTCAGATAGTCATGCAACTACTCTCAGACCCACTTAGAGTCACACAGCCACTCACAGGCCCACTCAGACACCCACAAACCCGCTCACTGTCCCACTTAGAAACTCATGCACCCACTCACAAACCCACTGAGAAACTTGCGCACCCATTCGCAAACCCACTGAATTTCTCATGCACCCACTCAGAGACTCATGCACTCACTTACAGATGCACTCATGCACTCACTGACACACCCATACAGGCACTCATGCACTCACTCACACACCCACTGAGACACTCATACACTCACTCACACACACACACACTGTCTCTCAAAGGTTACAGCTTACAGTTAGGATATAAAATTAAAAAATCTAAAACATTCACTTAAAAAACAAAGGTTACAGGGACGTTATAGTTAGGGAATCACATTAAAAAAATGAAAAATTCACAGAGAGCCACTTCCCCCTAGACACCTAAGGCCCCTTAGGTGGCTAATCCCTTACTGTGCACAGCCTTCACCATGTACAAACCTGCTCATGGAGATCCCACTCACTCCAGACACATATGTCCCCTTAGGTAGCCAAGCTCGTACTGATCACAGCCTTTACTTAGTACCCAACTGTTCACATAGAACCCACTCCATGATTACACCAAAGCCCCATTAGTTGGCCAACCCCCTACTATGCACAGCCTTTGCTCCGCACCAAGCCCTTAACAAATAGCCAGCCTCTTGTGGGCAACCAACCACAACAAATGGGCTAGTAGATGCTGCACAAGGTTTTCACCCTATGCACAATTCTTCATGGAGATTCCACTCCTCCAGACGAACAAGTCCCATTATGGGGGAAGACTCTATTTCTCACATCCTTCACTCTGTACTGACCCCAACATGGATATTTTATCTCTTGAGGGCTATAAATCACATATAGATGGCCTAGTAACTGCTGTGCATGGCCTTCACCATATGTGCCACCCATCACAGAGAGCATTCTCCCTCTAGACATCCATGTCCCCTTAGGTTGCAATGCCCATACTATGCACAGCCTTGGCCCTGTACACAACTCTTCATGGAGAGCCTATTTGCCACCCAAGCCCCATTAGGTGGCCCTTTCCCTATTACGCATAGTGTCGACCCTCTAGTGAACCCTTCGTGGATAGCTGACTTCTTGTGTAGAAACAATAACAGAAGGTTGGACAAGTACAGGCTGAGTGCGGGCTTCGCCCTGTGCACAACCTTTCACGGAATGCAGACTCCCTCTAGACATATACCCTCATGTTGGACAGTATCATAGCTCTTTGTATGAGTATGTGTGGTAGTAACTACCCCAAACAATTAGCAAAATAATCAAAAGGCACTCAAAATTCACAGGAGCACAGGATGTAAAGCTTCAGTATATTCCTGAGGCCGGCTTTGTTCGCTATTAGATTACTTCACACTTATAGAGTGGAATTCTATAATTGTTGTCAAAGCTATCATAGTAGCACCTACCAGCCATTAAAAGCACCCTCTCTTGTTTTAAGCCCTAGTGTGCCTTTATGATTAGTATCTGCTACTACGTTAGACTCTAAGGATATATAAGTGCATTCTGTTATCATATAGCAGAATGTTCATATAAATTAATAGTTTGCCATAGCATGCAATTGTAATTTTTCAAGAGAAAATAAATTGTGATGTGTTTTCTTTTTGCTTACATTTACAACAGTAGACTTACCTTTTATTGTTATGTATAGTCTGCTATACCAGAATATTATCATATAGTAACATAAACAGAGAGACATGACAAATAACCCTACATTTATCTATTTTTAAACCAATAAAGGCGCCTCTAGAAAGACCCTCTTTTGTATTTTTCAAACTATTTATAATTTTATTGTTTTTTAAATACATTTTTGGGGGATTTAACATAAAATATAAGGGCATTTCAACTTGGAGTTTTAAAAAAAAATTCTTCTGGTGGCATCGATCGGCAACTTGTCCCTAATAGGCCCACTCAGACACCCACAAACCCGCTCACTGTCCCACTTAGAAACTCATGCACCCACTCACAAACCCACTGAGAAACTTGCTGTGAGAAGTTGGCCTGGTATATGCTGTCCACTAGTTAAAGAGGACACCTTGCACCAGTACAATTCGACTCTTATGGTAGATAGGTTTAAGACAACCTTTACAGAAAGCTATCCTAGTGGTAGCTGTGGAGAGCAGCCTTCAGGCTAAGTCTTGGAGGAATGTAAAGCAGCTTGTTTTACCACACAATCTCTTGAATCACCAAATGAAAAGACACCACACAGGTATATATATCAAATATATATGTATTTATTACTAAACAACTCTCTACTAATCTCTTGTGAGATTAGAAGTCAGGAACATATGCACAAATCAATGTTTCACAACAAATTGAGCACAAATATGGCTGGGGCCCTAGGGGCGTACCAGACCATATACTAAAAAAGAGTCTTAGGAACAACGACTTGCAAAGGGACAAGGCCCAGGGCCTTCAGAAGTGCTGGGGCCTCACAAAACCACCCAAGGCAGGTAAGTAAAGGACCCACGGGGGACGCGTGCAGTGTGTGTACACAGGCGCGGATCGCCGTAGACTTCAATGGGGCAAGTCGCGGTTGGAAATTAAGAGTTTAAGGGCACTTCGGGAGTAGCTACAAGCAAGTCACTTACAGGGTAAGTAGTTCTAGGGCCAACACCCACAGGAGCACCGTAGTGCTGGAGTTACCTCACCCAGGGAAGCCGGGTGCATAGGTGTTCTTTGGTGTCGGGTCGCGGCGTCGTTTTCAATGGGAGCCAATGAAGACTTGCTGCTTGTGAAGCCAGAAGAAGTGTCCGGTGGAATCCAAGCCTGGATTCGGAAGGAGGAAGATCTGAAAGCAGAGGGGACAGTGTTCAAAGTCACTTGGCAGTGACCCGGGGCAAGGAAGATGAATGCCCACCGTCGTCGACAGATTCAGGTTTTTCACGGGTGTCTTGACTCTTCGGCCACGAGGTCCAGGAGGCATCGAGGACGACCAGGAGCTGGATTCAGCGTGTCCCACAAAGTCTGCAGCTGACTGCAGTGTCAGCGACCCGATTGGAGCCAACAAGCCTTGGTAGCAGCAAGTCTCGTGGAAAGAATAAAAAGTCAATGGTGCAGACCAGCAAGGTCTGGAGAACTCACCCAGCGAGGGTAAGTCAGGGCAGGCCTGGAGCAACCAGGGGAGCCCTTTGGATTTGCAGAAAAGTCTTCAGGGGACCCACAAGCCGGCTGGCAAGGGATCGTGAAGACGCCTCGGGAGGATTCCTTCAACAGGGGCCCACGGTCACTCGGGACAGGGTAGGCCTCTGATCTTGGGAGGGATTTCTGCTAGAGGCTGGGACCACACGTGGTCCAAAGCACAGGTTCGTAGAACGTTGTGAAGGGGTTGCACTTGAAAATAGTGCATGGTACCCAGGGACTGCGGTTCCTCGTCACTCGTGGGGTCCACTTGCCTCAGCTTCGCTGGGGACTCACGATGGCCTTGGAGAAGTCAGGAAATCCTCTTTCTGGGCTGCAGGGACTTCAGGCTCCGGCAGGAGCGGCATAGTTTGCGACCGTCGTTGCAGTTTTTGGTGCCTGCCAAGCAGGGGAGTCACTCCTTGACTCCAAGGGAGATTCTTCAGTCTTCCAGAGGTAGTGGAACGTCGAAGGTCCGGGATTCTTCTTTAGAGCATCGTCCAGGGGTATCTAGTTTGCAATGCAAGGTTCCCTATCTTATACTGAAAAGAAGGGAGGGACTAGCTCTATGACCCCACCTATGGGAGGGTCAGGGGAGTGGGTGGCTACACCCACTTCCCTTTGTCCAGTTTCACGCCAGAGCAGGGGCAGGTAGCCCATGAGCCGGTTTGAACTGGGGTATGCACAGAGGAGCCTTCTTTCCCCCCTAGTGCAGGACTTCAAAGCACTCTAGGAGTGCACCCACCCAGCCCCAATACACTAAACCCTGACTGGGAGGTGGTCACACCTCCCTGTGACAGGATACCTATTGTTGGGCCTCCTCCACTGCGAGTTTCGGTCATCAGCAGGAGGGCAGCCCAGTGTCTGTGACTGGTGGCATCCATCTTGTGATGCCAGGGCTCTTCAGGATTCTACCGCGTTTCCACAGTAGATACATGTCTATCCCGCTAGAAGGGTGGGATCATACTCCCACACCAGTTACTGGTGTGGAAGTATGATTCCAAAGTGTTTGACACCAAACACGACATGTTTTGATGCAGCCATTCCAAAGTTAGCATTAACCGCGAGGTTATAATGCACTTAAGAGTATATGGTTTGACCGCATTCACACACAGCCCCAGAGAATGGACTCTGAGAGCTGCAGAGGGGCCCTGCTCAGGCAGAGGCACCCTCTCACATAGAAACTAAGCACCCTGCCCTCAGGATTGATAGGGCCTGCCTTAGGGGTGACTGATAGGTTTAAATGTGTGTGCAGGGGAGATATAGGGAACCTATATCTCAGTGAGGGGTGCTAGCACCTTCCTCACCCAGGCTGCAGTAGCAGGCCTGTGGTGTCAGATTTAGTCTGCTTCCCAGGGTGGCATAATACATGCTTCAGCCCCTGGTAGGCCTGTGAAGTACCTATGCCCTTGGTACCTAAGGTACCATATACTAGGGACTCATAAGGTACCACAGTATCCAATCACTAGTGCACCTAGAGTGCACTCCAAGTCGTTTAGAGAGAACAGAGAGGCTGGGGCCCTGATTGGCAGGGTCCCAGCCAGACTATAGCCAGAAACCAGTGTAAACATCAGAAAAAAAGTGGGGGCAACATAAGAGGCAGATCCTACTCTCCTACACTTGCGCACCCATTCGCAAACCCACTGAATTTCTCATGCACCCACCCAGAGACTCATGCACTCACTTACAGATGCACTCATGCACTCACTGACACACCCATACAGGCACTCATGCACTCACTCACACACCCACTGAGACACTCATACACTCACTCACACACACACTCTCTCTCAAAGGTTACAGCTTACAGTTAGGATATAAAATGTTAAAATCTAAAACATTCACTTAAAAAACAAAGGTTACAGGGACGTTATAGTTAGGGAATCACATTAAAAAAATGAAAAATTCACAGAGAGCCACTTCCCCCTAGACACCTAAGGCCCCTTAGGTGGCTAATCCCTTACTATGCACAGCCTTCACCATGTACAAAACTGCTCATGGAGATCCCACTCACTCCAGACACATATTTCCCCTTAGGTAGCCAAGCTCTTACTGATCACAGCCTTTACTTAGTACCCAACTGTTCACATAGAACCCACTCCATGATTACACCAAAGCCCCATTAGTTGGCCAACCCCCTACTATGCACAGCCTTTGCTCCGCACCAAGCCCTTAACAAATAGCCAGCCTCTTGTGGGCAACCAACCACAACAAATGGGCTAGTAGATGCTGCACAAGGTTTTCACCCTATGCACAACTCTTCATGGAGATTCCACTCCCTCCAGACGAACAAGCCCCATTATGGGGGGAAGACTCTATTTCTCACATCCTTCACTCTGTACTGAACCCAACATGGATATTTTATCTCTTGAGGGCTATAAATCACATATAGGTGGCCTAGTAACTGCTGTGCATGGCCTTCACCGTATGTGCCACCCATCACAGAGAGCATTCTCCCTCTAGACATCCATGTCCCCTTAGGTTGCAATGCCCATACTATGCACAGCCTTGGCCCTGTACACAACTCTTCATGGAGAGCCCATTTGCCACCCAAGCCCCATTAGGTGGCCCTTTCCCTATTACGCATAGTGTTGACCCTCTAGTGAACCCTTCGTGGATAGCTGACCTCTTGTGTAGAAACAATAACAGAAGGTTGGACAAGTACAGGCTGAGTGCGGGCTTCGCCCTGTGCACAACCTTTCACGGAAAGCAGACTCCCTCTAGACATATACCTTCATGTTGGACAGTATCGTAGCTCTTTGTGTGAGTATGTGTGGTAGTAACTACCCCAAACAATTCGCAAAATAATCAAAAGGCACTCAAAATTCACAGGAGCACGGGATGTAAAGCTTCAGTATATTCCTGAGGCCGGCTTTGTTCGCTATTAGAACACTTCACACTTATAGAGTGGAATTCTATAATTGTTGTCAAAGCTATCATAGTAGCACCTACCAGCCATTAAAAGCACCCTCTCTTGTTTTAAGCCCTAGTGTGCCTTTTATGATTAGTATCTGCTACTACGTTAGACTATTAGGATAAATAAGTGCATTCTGTTATCATATAGCAGAATGTTCATATAAATTAATAGTTTGCCATAGCATGCAATTGTAATTTTTCAAGAGAAAATAAATTGTGATGTTTTCTTTTTGCTTACATTTACAACAGTAGACTTACCTTTTATTGTTATGTATAGTCTGCTATACCAGAATATTATCATATAGTAACATAAACAGAGAGACATGACAAATAACACTACATTTATCTATTTTTAAACCAATAAAGGCGCCTCTAGAAAGACCCTCTTTTGTGTTTTTCAAACTATTTATAATTTTATTGGTTTTTAAAAAAACATTTTTGGGGGGATTTAACATAAAATATAAGAGCATTTCAACTTGGAGTTTTAAAAAAAAATTCTTCTGGTGGCATCGATCGGCAACTTGTCCCTAATAGACACACTTTGCTTCCCCAAAACAACCACCTTGGAGCACCTGCTGCAGTAGAGAACCATATTCTGATAAACCGGGATCAAATCAATCTGCCTCAGCAGCACTTGAGGTAGAACAATGTCTTCAGGTCTAAGAGAGGGTCCAGCAGCAGATGTAGGCACTTCCTCCTCCTCGCACCTTTGTTCGGCATGAGATAGGTGTCTGGGATACCATGCCTTCATCTTTTTTTTCATCCCAGAAGTACTGAAGGAGTACTTGTTGCCCGTACCCATGCTGAATGCTTTGTGGCAGAGACTGTATATCACAATCTTTGCTGACAATTTCTTCTATCCCAGAGAAATGGAGAAAAACGTCCACACAACAGACTCTCTATTAGTCTTGGGGTCTCCTCCTGCTCCTCTTTCAGGTCCTTCGGTCGCTCCCCTCCAGATTCAATTCTTTTTAAAGATAAATCCCTCCAAAAAATTGGAAGGCCCCCAAAAAAGCAGGACACAGCACAAGAATTGGACAACCCAAGTGCTAATCAAAAACAAGCATTGGCATAGCCAATAGGTCTCGCCTTTGGGACCTTATAAGTGTTTAGCCATGCAACAGTTGATGTTGTTGCACCAAGGATATTGTGCTGGATAACTAAACACTTATAAGGTCCCAAAGGCGAGACCTATTGGCTATGCCAATGCTTGTTTTCCATTTGTTACTGAGGACTCCATAGTATTGCATGTGTTTCTTTGCTCTCGCCTCCTTTTTCCAAGATTGGCAGCCATTCTAGTGCATGTGCCTTGACTCATACATCTGCTCATGTCAGTGCCAAAAATGATTGGTCAATGCAATAGGTCAACTTTTTCAAAGTTGCGACCTATTGGCTTTGCCAACGCTTGTCACTATAGGAATGAGTGAAACCCATTTATATTTGCGGTGTAGAGAACATGAAGCAACCGATGAGATATGATCCACATAATTACATATTCGGGTTCTGGAGTTGACCCTTCCCCACCACTCCCTAATTTGAACAGTAAATTAAAGTGCATTGATTGGCAGATGTAGCCAGAAGCTGCAAAAGCTTTATTTCCCCTCAGACACATTCCTTTGCACGAAGGTGCCAGCGATTCTGCCCAAATGAACTCCACACAAACTTAATGACTGTATCGATGAAAGAACTAACTACATTGGTGGGCGATTCTTAAACGATGGTTTGACAGCGTGAGTAATGGGCCTGGGTGCTTCATGAGGAGTTGATTGACAGCACTACAGAAAGAATGGGAGCATCATGAGGGGTGATTGACAGTGTATTGGTTAGTTGTGCATACTTTATGCTGATTATCAGTACTAGACTAACAAGGCCTTGTTTATCCAGGTAACTACACACGAAAATGCAACATTTATTGAGGGTGGGCATTAACAGGGTCATTTACTTGCCTTTGCCATAGCTGTTCTATTTTATACGCATTTTTGACAGTTTCAACAGGTCCTAAGTATTTGTAAAGATGATGATAACAAAAAAACAGTACAGGCATTTTAAGCCTCGACACCAATTGGGATTCGGTGTTTTGGAGTAGACAGCATATGACACAAACGAAGGCCAAGAATGAAGCTATTTTCACTGACTGGAAGCCAATGTCGATATGAAACAAGCAAATTTATCAAGCTGTCAAAAAAATTAGAAATTAAATCTATCTGCCGAGAGGTCATTAAAAAGTAAATTAGAGAGATGCCTCTACAATTATTGTACAAAACAGAAAATGACAGATATGGACCATGATATTACAAAGCAGATTAAAAATCTTTAGTAACCACACCATCATATAACAAGCCAGCGAAGGTCTGGTGTAAAAAAGCATTGGCCGCGCGGCCGTGAAAGAGACGCGGCCGCGAAAGTGAAAGTGATCGCGATGCACTTAATGACCCGTGACGGAGGAAAGACAGATGGCGGCTGCGCGCGTGTACGCTCGCGTGAACGCAAGCTTGAGGCCAGCAAAAGCCTGTGGTAGCACTTTCAAAAGCCACTCACTAAATTTCTCGCAGAGCATCGCATGCGCTGGCTCAGCGAGATCTAATGAGGTTGAAAGTATGTGAACTTCTTTTAAATGGAGCAGGACAGTGATTTAAACCGATCAGCTGCCATGACCCTTTGTGTCATGGGTCTGCAGTACCATATTCAGGTACTATGGTACCGCCACACCCAAAAATAAGGAAACTTCAGAAAACAACACAAAACATCCTAATTAATTGTGTCTATGAAAAAGATCAACTGGAAGTAAAATCCACCTGGGATTCCCCTGGGACCCTTTCATTCATTCTATGGGTCCCGGAAGAGTACCTCAACATCTGTGCAAAGTGAAAAAAACAAAAATAAGTTATTTAGTTGAGAAATTAAAAGACACTATTAAAATTTACTGGAAAACTAAAGATAAGAGTGACTTTATACTTAAGAATATTAATAAACTTTAACTTTACGTAAAAAATTCTACAGATTCACTAAAAAAGTTAAAGTGACGTTTTAGTTAGGTATGGTAACTACATCTGTATGTTAGAAAATAACTGAAAAATGAACTGAAAAGAACAAAGGATAAAGTGACATTCTACCTAAGTGTTGAAAAAAAATCATAACTTATGTTTTAAAAAAACAAGAGATTCACTGAAAAATACAAAGGTTAAGGTAATGTTATAACTAGGTATGAAAAAAAGACCTTAACTTATGTTTAAAAAAATCCTAGAAATTCACTGATAAAACCAAAAGTTACAGGGACATTATGGTTAGGTGACACTATCAATCGTAACTTAACGTTTTAAAACCAAAATACCACAGAAATTTTGCAGTTGTAGTTTAGCGAGCTTACTATACCTTGCTCCCACACAATGCACTGCATATGACCTCACATATTGAATCACTTGTTCAATTAGATAATTGATGACATCACCAATGGTATCTCAAAGGACATTATTGATGATACAACTGATGACATCATCCAACGTACTACTGATCAAATTACTTTATAAAGGAGTACAACATTTCACATATGAATGTAACTAATAAATGGCACAGAATCATATAAAGCATAAATTACCATAAAGTGTGTGCATGTACAAAGTAATCATAGTATTGGCCTGAAGGTAAGAGTTATTCACAGAGATAAAATGTAAATGGCACACAATATAACTACCATTAAAGTTTTTAATCCAAACAGTACTTCAGAAAAACAAGGTAGACACTGCACACATATGGTAAAAGTTATATTTTAGATGATATATTACATCAATGGGTTACTCTAAAAAAATTAACAGAAAAAGAAAAGTTATTCTTCTCCATAAATTACTTATCTATACATCTCTGCAAACAAGGTAACATGATAGAGTAGTGATGTAAGGATCAGATGTACTTAGGCTATTTTGCATTCGTAAAGGGTCCAATTTGCTAATTTGGGCCATTTGTGATGGCAAATAGGCCTTTTGGTATGTAGCAAACACAAATTGTGATTTGGGAATAGGTTACCAATTCGCAATTTTGGTTCGTGACTACAAACCGAATCGCTATTTGGAAGGTAGCTGATTAGGGTATCCCTTCCGAATACCACTTCGGAATGGGATGTAATAAGGTTTTGCTACCGAAATCATTTAAAATAACAATGATACTTTACCGAGTACATCAATGTAAAGGGATCCCATTTGCAAACCAGAAAGGGTGCCTAAGGAACCTCTTCTTGTTTGTGAATGCTGACAAAAACATTCTTAACCGTAGGCAATGGTGCAGTGGAAAACACGTTGCAAAAGAGTACACTCATTTGAACAGGAGCAGCCGGTCCAGGGCTGAGGGGCCACGCCCCTCCACCTTTCGCCCCTCATGAACTGTGTCTGTCAGGCTGCACAAAGGTCAGCCTGACAGACACTGTTCACTTTCAGTTCAAGCAGCCAGGAGCCAAACATGCGCAAAATGTGCAGGTTCCCGGCTGCCTGAGCTTAACTTTGCTGGGCTGAGGAAGTCACACCTCCTGTGGGAGTGATGTCCTCAGCTTAGCAAAGGTCCCTGAGGCCCTCCCCTCAGTGAGGAGGGGTAGCGTCACTGATTGCCTCGCACCTGGGCGCTTCAGTTTTAAGCCCTGAAGAGCCCAGGGCCGAGTGTCAATCAGTGACACTTCATCACAGAATGGGGTGGGGTCAACAGTCTCACTGACCCCATCCCACTCTGTGATGACGTTGAGACTGCTGCCTTCTGTCATTGGCTGACTTTAGGTAGCATCCCAAGCCTCCTGGAACCTCAGAGGCAGAGCTGGCTGCAGGTAAGTGTTTGTTTTGCTTTTAAACTGTTTGGTGCGTGCGTGCGTGTATGTATGAATGTTTGGTGAAGAGTTGTGAATGGATGTGTTAGTATGCGTGCGTGCGTTTATGTATAAATGTTTGGTGAAGAGTGTTGTGAATTGATGTGTTTGTGTGCGTGTGTGTGTGTGTGTGAATACATTGCTTTAAGTGTTATGTGTATGTGTGCATTTGCGTGAGAGTGTGTCCCGTCCACCCCCCTCCCTCCACAACTTACCGGCCGCCACTGCATTTGAAGTGTAAACAGTACTTCAGTAAAGCACAGTAGAGACTGAGCGCAACTTGTGTGAGTTGCAAATGTACATTTTAAATAGATTGTGCATTCATTTAAAGGCCTGTTACCAAAAATATGTCAGAACAACTAAAGCTTCTCCTTACAATGTATTATTGTATGCTTAAGTAAAACAGTTGTCATGTAGTGCTACAGACAATTTCTATAAAAATAGAGGTTTATAAAGTGGAACTATTTATTTTCAAAAGTTCACTGAAAATTGGAAAACATGCGGCTGGCAAGATAGCTAAGGCTGTCTTTATGCCAGGCCTAACTGACAAGTCTTTATGCAAGATCAAAGAAATTGCCAGTTCATTCGAAAAGTAGGGTAGCCAATCATAGGGAGGCAACATCAGTATGCTTACAGGAGTTGCAGGGCATCCCGATTCGACCATTAGGAAAGCAGCATGGTGCACTCTTTCCGTGTAGGCAAAAACTGTGATGCATCACATATTAAAAGTGCAGAGGCCTTCGTTTTTGCTCAGTCTTATAAAATAGAGCTTGTTCCACAGCACAAACAATAGTGTTGGCGCTTTGCACTAAGGACCGGACCGAGTAAATCCCAAAGCACAGTGGCCCAAAACAAATAAAGAAAGGGTTTGCACGACAATGTTCAAAGTCAAAACCATGAAGGTTTATTCAAAATTGAGAATTGTTACAGACTGCCTTCATAGAAATGAGCAAAGAGTCTGGCAAGGGTCTGAGAAAAGACTAATATAAATGAAAGGTTCCTGTCCCCCACCTAGAACTTACCTGCACCTGATCTTTACGACCTAGAAGGCCCTTTCGGACCCTGCACCAGAACCTTTATGACTGCCTGTCTCTCTCTCCAGTTGCTCTCCACTATCGCTCTCTTCTCTCTGTCTCTCCCTCTCTCTCTCCCTCTCTCTTCTGGTGTCTTTTATTGCTACTTGTATTCTATCTCTGTTTGTCTTGTTTAGTGCCTCTGTCTTTGCCATGTCTCTGTTCTTGTCTGTATGCCTTGCTTATTGCCTCTGTTTTTGCTCTGTTTTTGATGGCCTGTTTTTCCGCAATCTCACTGCTTTTTGTGCTTTAATCACTAGGTTATTTACTCTCTCACTGTGCAATTTCACTCCTCGTCACCATTTCTCTCTGCCCACTCATGCTTCTCACTCTTGTTTCTCGCCTTTGACTCTTGATTTTATTGCTTTTTCTTGGTTCTTTTCTTAGCTCATATTAGCTCTTCTTGCTCGTTTTTATCTTTTTCCCTTCCTGTCGGTTCTCCTTTATTTCCCATCTAGCTTGTTTATTTACACACTTTCCATTTTTACCACCTTATGTGCCTTTTTGACTATTTTCTCCCCTCTTTTTGGCCTCCCTGAGCACTGCTTACCTTTCCCACCTATGCCTTTCTGCAATCTCCCGCTCCCAATGCCTCCTCCCAGTCCCACCCACCACCCACCACCCCCTGCTCTCCTTTCTCCTCCTGGACCTACTTAATGGTGGTAGCAGCGGGCACCAGACATTAAGTTGGAGCCTCTATTTCCACACTTGGGACTTACCTGCACCTGGTCCTCTGATCAGGCAAGGTCCTTTTGGAACCCGCACCAACGCATGTGAGGCTTCCTGCCCCACTCTCCAGCTGTTCTCCACTGTCACTCTCTTCTGTCTCTCTCACTCTTGCTTCACTCTCTCTGCTGGTGTTTTTTATTGCTGCATGTATTCGATCCCTGTGTGCCTTGTTTTGTGCCTCTGTCTTTGCCCTGTCTCAGTACTGGGCTGTCTGCCTTGTCTATTTTCTCTATTTTTGCTCTGTTTCTGATGGCTTGCTCCTTCACCATCTAGTTGCTTTTTTACTCTTTTCTCACCTTGTTGGCGTGGCCATGTGCTCCCTACCTTTCTGGTCTCTGCCTTGAAGTGCTTTCCTGCTTCCCAATTCCAGTGCCCCCTCTCAGCCCTACCCTCCACTTCCTACTCTTCTCCCCACTCCCAGATCTAATAAATGGTGGCTGGAGCACAGCCACGTCGCTGGCGTGCTGAAGGCACACCAAAGGCAAGATTCTGAGTCCATCCATGCTCGTCTGTTCCCCCACCTAAGCCCAGCACCAGGAACTCTGGTACTCCCCTGCCCTGTCATCACCCTCCATACACTCAACCCCAGATGCTGCTCATTGCACTGCTGCTGCACCACACTGCTTCTTGCAACATCGAAGGTCCCATCTCCTGCGCCACTTGCAAGTTCCCTGCACTCTCCCGCACTCACCAGTCACCACACTGCACTGACAGCATCCGACACCTGACTGACAACCACACACGTCGGACACCCACCACACCATGATCTTGGACCTACTTCATGACCACTCACCTGACCTGTTCTTCCTCACAGAAACCTGGCTGACCCCCACAAATTCCCCAGACATTTCCACGGTCATCCCTCCCCTGGTCAAGACTGTCACCCAGGAAAGACAATACAAGCCCAGAGGTGGAATCGCATTATCTTCAAGGCCTCAATCAGATGCACCACCATTACAGACACGACCCATAGCAACATGGAACACCTGACCTTCAAGCTCCACATCACTGCCAACTTCACCCTGAGCAGCAATCTCATCTACCGGACCTTGTACCAATTTTACCAGCACTATTGTGGACATCATCTCACCCCTCATCCTCAACTCAAGCACCTTCATCCTGCTCTGAGACCATAACTTCCACCTGGAAGACCACACTGAACCTAACTCCACCACCCTACACGAAGACCTGGGAAACCATGGCCTCAACCAACAAGTGGAAGGACCCACTCAGGCCACCGGACACCTACTGGACACCATATTTTTCACCTTAAGCTGCATCATGGCAAACTAGACCACCCCGATCACCTCAACCAACCACCCCCCATCAAATTCACACTTCCCATACCATATCACCATAGAACAACCACCACAAGACCCGCCTGCCGAGACTGGAACAAGGTCTCGGAAGCAGCATGAACTCCTGGAGCACCAGCCACCTCACAGTAGTAGCCTCCCGACTCCTTGTCCCACCTCAATGACTGGATCACTGCCTGCACTAACACTTTGGCACCCCAGAAATCCTACGAAACCACAAGATCCAAATCGCAAGCCAGCTTGTACGTGGAGGAGTTCAGGATGACCAAGTACCATTGCAAACAACTAGAGCGCTGAAGGAGAATGAGCCAGGACAACAAGGACAGGAACACTTTCAAATATCTCAGACGCTACCACTAGAAAATCCGAGCCACCAAACAATCCACACTCACAGACCGCATCGATGCCAACACTAACAGCAGCAAAGAGATTTTTGCCTTTGTGAAGGATTTCATCTCCCAAGCAGCCAGCTCACTCCCTCACAGGACCTATGCACCAAACTGGCCCAGCTCTTGTGCTACAAGATAGCTGACTTATACAACACTTTTGATCCCCAACCAGACCGTGCCGACCTCGCAGTGTGCCTTTCCATATCAACCAAGGAATTCATAATAAAGACCTGTCCAGCCATCACCATGGAAGAAACTGATTCCACCATACAGACAATCCACTCAGGGCCCTCTGACCCTTGCCTCCACCACGTCATCGTCACAGGACGGCAACCCATCAGTTTGTTTTTGATTTGATTTGAAATTTTATATAGAGCTCTAATGCCTGGGAGCGTCTTGACGCTGCAGCTGATCTGGATGCGAACCATAAAACGATGCTACTCAAATAATTAAAAAGCCAGGTCTTAAGAGATTTCCTGAAGGACAGGAGGTCTGATTAGTTCTTTAGATCTATGGGTAGAGAGTTCCATAGCTTTGCCGTCCTCAGCAGGAAGCTTCTGCCCTCACCATGATGCTTGTTTGGTCCTTGGGAGCACATAACAGTTAGCTTCTGAGGATCTACGTTTTCTGGATGGAACATACCAAATGAATCTGTCCTTGAGATAGCCATAGCCAAGGTTTTTACCAGTATAGCTTAATGAAGTCCTGAGACACAGACTGATATTTTGAGGTTCCCAACAAGAGTCGAGCCGATGCATTCTGTAGCATCCAAAGTTTATGAAGGAATCTTTTCTGGATGCCCATAAATAGGGCGTTCCCATAGTACAGTCTGGATAGGAAAAGAGTAGTAACCACTGTTTTCTGAAGGTCTAAAGGTACAAAGAGGCAATTTTTCCAGATTATTCTTAAAGTGAAGAAAACTGAGGACACCAGGGCATTAACTTGATCTTCTTAGTTAAGCTTGTTGTCGAAGACAATCCCCAGGTTCTTCACTTTCCGAACTGGCTAGGGAAGTGCCCCCATTTCCTGCGGACAATTACTTGGGGACCAAAATGAAGTATCTTTGCCCAGGAGAATGACTTCTGTTTTCCTGGAGTTATGCTTTAGACAATTTGACTTCATCCAATTGCCTACTTAAGACATACAGGAGCAGAATTTTGAGACCGTGTCCTCAGGAGTGCTGGATATTGATACCACTATTTGGGTATCAATGGCGTATGACACCACTGAGAACCCAAATGATTTGATAAGCTTAGCCAGTGGGGTGACATAAAGATTGAAAATTGAAGGGACCCTGAGGCACCCCACATGGCAAGCAAAACTGATCAGAGATGAAATTTCCTAATGCAACATGTTGCACTCTTTCAGATAGAAAGGATATTATCATGCTGTGGACAAGGCCGCTTATTCCTAACTCAGCGAGCCGGTCAATCAGAATGGTATGATTGACCATATGAAAGGCCTCTGAGAGATCTAGTAATATCAGTGCATTCTTGCCACCTCCATCTAAGATGGACCTCAGCTCCTCTGAAGCAGCTATCAACGCTGTCTCCGTAGTATGTGATTTCCGGAATTCATATTGAGTGGAGTCCAGCAAGTCATGAGTGTCAATGAATGTCATAAGTTCCGTGTTCAACGCTTTCTCCAGTAGTTTAGCTGGAAAAGACCTAGAGATGGGCCTATCTCTACTGGATCAAGACCGTTTTTTTTTTTTAATTAAAGGTAGAATGGAAGCCTTCTACCATTCGGGGGGGGGGGATAACTAGTGTTCATTATTTAGTTAAAAATCGTGGTCTTTTGAGTGCTTAGGATTTCTGGAACAAGATGGGATATTTTTGGAGGACAAATGTCTAATGGAGATCTGCATTTAGTGGCTTTGATCATGTTAGTGACCTGCTCTGTACTAAGCATGGAGAATTTATCAAAAACAGGAATTGTAGAATGCCCTCTCTGACTGTCGGGCAGTGGCAGATGTTTAACTATTAGTTACAAACAAGTCATAAACTTCTTTTACTTTTGACTGAAAAAAGTTGGATACGGTATTACAAAATTCTTGGCTGCAGCTGTTGCTTTTGGGCACAGGCATTTGAGCTAAGCTTTCCACAGAATTGAAAAGCTCTTTTGACTAATTATTATATTGTAGTATCTTACTGGAGAACTATTTCGTTTTTCCCTCTAGTATCAGCTTTTTATACTCTGCAATTGATTGCTTATAAATCTCTCTATCATGAGGATCATAGATAGATCTCCAGATTTGCTCCTTCCTTCTGCACAATTGATTCTGGGCTCTCAAGCTCTCAGAGAACCATGGTTCTGAGGGAGTTTTCCTGTGATTAGTAGAAACTGTTTCTGGTGCAAGGATGTCAATCGCCCCTTTCTAGTCAGGCTGACTAGTATGGTTGAGTCAAGATCTGCCATAGGACGGGACTTAGTTTCAAACAAGGTATTTATTACAGCAGAATGTAGGGCAGATGGGCTGACTTCCTGCCAGGTCCTGCCCTTGGTACGCTGGGGACTAGTGCCACTCTGGGGAAAAGATCAAGATTGATTAATCGTAAACATTACAGCTTTATGATCAGACCACTTTATGATCAGACCACAGAAGTGTTAGAGAGTCCAGTACCTGAAGGTGTGGATTGTCGGAGAAAATGCCGTCTAATATATGTCCTGCCAGGTGGGTGGGAAATTTGACCAGCTGATGTAATCCGAAACTGGTCATTGAATCAATCAAAAAAGCAGTGTCATTATCCTCGGCTTTCTCAAGATGGAAATTGCAATCCCCCCGGCACCAAGAAATCTGCTGATTTAACACTAGATTCTAACAGAGTGCTTATACTTGATACAAAGGATGCTCTAGGATAGGGTGGGCAGTATATCAGTGAACCTCTAAAGATGTAATGTTTCATAAGCTCTATTTGAAAGAAAAAAGTTTCACAGGTTGAACTACTTACATCCTGAGAGCTACATATGGAAAAATAGTCACGTGCAACAGTAGCCAACCAGTCTTCTCTCTTACTAACTCTATGTACATTAACAATCGTATAACCAGCCGGGACTGCCTGAGCCAAGTCAGGACCAGATGTACTATCCACCCAGGTTTCTGTGACAAAAATTATATCTAACTTATCTGTCACTAAAAACTCAGAAAATACAATTTTGTGTGTAATTAATAATATTGCATTAATCATGGTAGAGTTAAAAACTTCATGTGAGGAATCTCTAGGAACTAACACAGGCCTGACATTGTGAAGGTCCTGAATTTTGGCATTGGTAAGAGTCAGATTACAGTTTGGGCAATGCAACAAATTTGGACCAAGGTGTGGTTCAAGGGTGTTACAAAGTTTGTTCATACCGTCCGACTTAAGAGCCAGAAGTTAATTCCTGGAATACCGTAAAACGGGAGACTTTCCTGATGTGAAAGGACATGGGGTACCAGCCCTCAGCACGATCCGGGCATGGACAGGCGCAGATGGGCTTGCCTTAGGAGTGCCAGTGGTTCAGACGTTCCAGCCCGGTCATTTGTTGTCCCTCTTAGCTCAAAGATTATTGCAGCAACCAAAAGGAATTGTGGCCCGTTCTAACAGGTGGGCACCAACCAGGTGTTCAGAATGTGCAAAAAGGCAAGAATAATGAAGGCATTGGCGTCCTTACAGCATTACAAATTATAAAATATCAGCTATAATGGGCATCTAGTTCCCACTTTGTTCAAGCCGTGCTATGCAGACGTGTCAGCCCTGTCATTTGTAGTCCCTTCTAGCCCAAAGACTAGTGCAGCAGCCAAAAGGAATGGTGGACCCGTTTTAACAGGCGGGTATTGACCAGGGGTTCAGAATGTGCAAAAAGACAAAGATGATGGAGGCATAAGCATCCTTACAACATGAAAACTTTAAAAATATCAGCTTTAAAGTTCATCCAGTTCAACCTTGTTCAAGCAGTGCTGCACGGACGCATAAGCTCGGTCATTTGTAGTCACTCCCAGCCCAAAGATGAGCGCAGCAACCAAAAGGAATGGGTGACCGCTCACCCTGATCGTGAACACCTTCTTCACAACAGCCACCTATCCGGATGCCTGGAAACAATCATCAGTTCCTCCTCCTCAAGAAGCCATACGCCAACCCAACAATGCTAGCCAACTACAGACCCATCTCTCTGCTACTCTAACTGGCCAAAATCCTGGAGAAACTGATCAAAAAGCACCTAACCAACTACTTAAATGAAAACCATCTCCTTGATGCCACTCAATACGGTTTTAGACTTGACCACATCGCAGAAACATCAGAAGACATCCATATGATCATGGACAGTGAAGAAACCGCAGCCCTCATCCTCCTGGGCGTCTCCTTGACTTTCGAAACAGTATCTCACCCCATCAGTCATCCAACGACTGCATGAAACTGGAATCCAAAGACCTGTGCTCTGCTGCAGATGCTCCTTCCTGAGTGGTCGATCCCAGCCAGTCAGTTTGGCCTCCTTCTGCTCGAAAGCTCGCAACCTCATCTGTGGAGTATCGCAAAACTCATTACTCAGCCCAACCCTCTTTAATACCTGCATGATCCTGATCCCCAGCATCATTTGCACCCATGGACTCGATGTCTTATCCTACGCTGATGACACATATCTGATGCGCCCCCTCTCAGACAAAAAACCTAACACCCGTACCAAGTTTCCAGCTTGCATGACTGAAGTCGCTGACTGGATGAAAACCATCTGTCTCAAACTGAACACTGAGAAGACAGAAGTCGTGATTTTCAGCAGAAATCCCTTGCCATGGGACTCTACCTGGTGTTCATCAGTCTAAGTTTGGCATACAAATTTATTATTTTGGAGGACAGGGTTTAATATTTCTTTGCTTCCACATGATGTTTTAAGTCTTGTTCGTCTGAAACCCTTTGAAGAACACTCATAGCATGGTGGAGTTCTGATGGTGGCAAAGCGGTCAGGGTGCATGTGATGGTGCTATTGTACGACATGCCCTTATACCTGTGCGTCTTTTCTTTCAGATCCGTCTAGACTCGCCAGGAAGCAAGCGTGGCAGGTAAACTACATTTTAAAATTACTTTTAGGCTGCTGCGGTAGTCTGAGAGGATGATATGGGTTAACCCATTACTAGCTGGACGACTTCGGTCTCATGGCATCTAAGTCACCAAAGCCCTGATCGGACTACCCTCAGCTTTTCAAATGCTAACTTAGTGAGAGTCCGAGAATGATGCTGTCTTTACTTTATAGGTGGCTGTACTGATGCTGAGATGTCTCCTCTCAAGGCATGCTTTACTTACCAGCTCT